>JADRCH010000225.1:2761921-2947178 GCA_019843965.1 Rhynchomys soricoides | reverse complement strand
GTGTGTGTGTGTGTGTGTGTGTGTGTGTGTGCCTGCTTGCTTGCTTGTCTGTATATGCACCACATGCATGCATGCCCACATAGGTCAGAAGAAGATATCAGGTCCCTTAGAACTGGAATTACAGGTAAGACACTTTTCTGGGTGGAAAGTCTGTGTCCTCTGAAAGATCAGCAAGTGCTCTTAACTGCTGAGTCATCTCTCCAGCCATGTTCTTAGTTTTCTGTTTGTTTGTTTTTGTGGTTTTGCTTTTGTTTTTCAAGACAAGGCTTCTCCGTTTAGCTTTGGCTCTCCTGGAACTCATTCTGAAGACCAGGCTGGACTTAAATCAGAGATCCTGCCTTTGTCTTCTGAGTGCTGGGATTAAAGACATGAGCTACCACCAGCACACACACACACACACACACACACACAATTTTTGTACATTGGTGTTTGCCTGCATGTATGTCTGTGTGAGGTGTATGATTCCCTGCAACAGAAGTTTCAGACAGATATGAGCAGCCATGTGGGTGCTGGGAATTGAACCTGGGTCTTTTGGAAGAGCAACCAGTGCTCTTAACCACTGAGCCATCTCCAGGCCCCTTCTTAGTTTTCTCATTGTCTGACCCAGAGGAAATCCTTCCTAAATGTTTGTTAAGTGAGTAAGGTAAATAGATAAATGACCTGGGAGTGTGGACAGCTGCAAAAAGAGAGTGCCCAGTGACTCTAGGTTTGGAGGTTTGTTCTAAATCATGGCCTCAATTAAGCTAGGGAGGGACTAGCAGGTAGCAGTATAGTATGAGTTTGTTCAAATGGACTAAAGGTTTGTCCTGAATCCAAATAGCCTGTGTGACTTCAGGCAAGTTATTTAACTTCTCTGTGCTTGGGCACCTCATCTGTACCATGGAGGCTAGTGATATTGCTTATATGGTAAGATCGTGTTAAATTTAATAATTTGAATTGTGTAAATGTGTGCAACACCTGTTTATTGCTGTGAAGAGACCAGAGTAGGTGGAAGAACCAGGAGGGATTGTGCTGTCCAGGCCATATCAGGAATAGGCTTAGAATCTTGAGCATGGGTACAGTTGATAGCCTTGGACTGCCAGGAACCTTTGTCCTGGCGCCAGCTCTGACCCCAGCTCTGGCCCCAATGGCTGTGTGACTTCAGATGAGTCTCTCCTCCCTAAGTCTTAGTTTTCTCCTCTTCAAAATAAGGACAGTAATTCCCTTCCCAGAACTACCCAATAGGATTATTGTGGAAGATCACACAAGATAATATATATGAAGAAGCTTCCAAATGTGCTCAGGGCTGTATAAATACAAGGGATTACGGTTATCTGCAGGCGGTTTGTAGGGGCTTAATTATTAGCGTTCACAGGCACTGCAGCTGTGACGCAGCCCTGCAAATGTGCCCTTGGCAGCTCCTTAGCAGGAAGGGCCCCAGGCAGAAACTGAGGCCGGGTTGCCAGCATGCTTCTAGAGGGGATGGGCACGGGAGGCACTGACACTGGGCAGCACAGGTGCTTTGGCCCAGGCCTGCTCTCCAGCTGTAGACCTGCAACTGCTGGTGAGCAGTGAGGAAGCAGGAGCTAGCGGAGACATGAGCCCTTGCCGCCTGGAGTACCACGCTTCGGATGCTTCGAGAAGTGGATCTTTCTTCTGGGTTCAATCCTGGCAGCTCATTCTCTGGCTGAAGGAGCTGGAGCTGGGCACCAGCTGAGGATGACTCGGCATTTACTAGACCCAACTGGGTGGTGGAGAAAGAGGCACCCAGCCTCACAGCGTCTGAAGACTCAGAGCTGTGCATTTCAGACATGGAAGGAGGCCAGAAATTCCCAAGGAGGCCAGAAATTCCCTGGGAAGCCAGAGCAGGGGTGGCAGGGGCGGCAGGGGTGGCAGGGGCTTAATGCTTTATGCTGAGGGCAAAGCAGAGGAGAGGACCTGTGGCCTGGCTTAAGATGGCTATGGAAGTTGGAGCTGTGATGGAGGTGGGGATGAGGGTGAGGGAGGGAGTCCTGAGACTTTAGAAGGCATTCTCCAGAAGTAAACAAGAGATGCTCATCTCAGTGCTCCCATCCATTTACTTACTCAGAATAACCCTAGCTGGTAGCACAAATCTGTAATCCTCATCCTTGCAGGCTGAGGCAAGAGGATTGCTGTAAGTCCCAGGAGAAGGAGGAGGAGGAAGAAGAGGAAGAGAAGGAAGAGGAGGAGGAGGAAGAAGAGGAGGAGGAGGAGGAGGAGGAGGAAGAGGAGGAGGAGGAGGAGGAGGGAGCGGCATGGAAGTAGAAGAGGGTCTAGTTGGGAAAAGAATGAGGACCACTGAGGTTGAGGAGACCAGGAAGGGTGATGTGGGTGCTGTGAAAATGGTCAGACTATGTTAAGTACACACCTGAAAATATAATGAAACTCCTCATTCTGTATAATTAATATATGCTAATGAGAAAAATATTTGATTATTTACTTTTAATTATCTTAAGCTTAAAAAAAAAAAAAATCTTCCCAGAGAGCTACAACAGTCAACTGGGGTGGAAACAATTCAATTTTATAAATATTTATTGACCATCTACTATCAATGACTCAGTAGATAAAGTCCCTCTCCTCAAAAGGTTAGAGTTTAGAAGTGAAATTGTCCCAGGAGAAACAAGTTGCAGACACAAAGACAGAGAGGCAGGAGAGGCCAAGGTAGCATCTGTAGACAGCCCCAGGCCATACAAGGGTTTAGGGGCTTGGCCCACAGAGGAGTCAGGCTGAGATTTTATACATTGGAGAGGCCAGACTCAAGTGTCCACTAGCACCGTAGAAAAAAAACCTAGCAAGTGAAAACCTGTGTCTCACATTCTCCACTGTCAGGCGGGGCTGAAGGCAGGGAGGGTTACCTCAGCTACAAGCCCAGACAGCTGTCAGAGACAGAATGTGTCTGTCACTGACCAACTGTGGGAGCAGCTAGGTATGCCTGATGCCTCTTCACACCTTTATTAGCATCTGTGAGCTCTGACTCAACAGTAATAGCCCTTCACGTGGGCCTGCCACCTCTGTCAGCCTAAGCTTCAACAACAATCTCTCCAGGGAGTATAGCCAGGCCTCCTTCTTCTCCCATATTATAGACATTCATGCCTGACGTGTGTGGTTCTCTACACAGTGAAGTGCTGTGCAGAGATCAACCTCAGTAGAGGAAGCAGCCACTCCCATTTTATAAGTGAGCAAAACCAACTGACCCTTGGGTGTCTAAACTGAAAACCACTGACCTAGAACTACTGTGCTTTTTAGTTTTTCAGTTCTTTGAGATGGAGTTTACTATGTAGCCCTGGCTGGCCTGGAACTCATGTAGACCAGGTTGGCCCAAGCTTACATTGATCTCCTGCTTCTAGTCCCCAGAGTGTCGGGAATTACAGGTGGTTGCTAGCCTACTGTGCTTGCTAGCCTACTGTACTTGTTTCAGCCTCTCCCTCTTCTTCCATCTCTCTGCTTGGAGCTGCCGAGCTGCCCAAACTGTGACCTGATTCTGCAAGCACAGCCCAGGTCTTCTGAGCTCAAATTGTAGACTATCGACTTGGTCCCTTCACACCCAAATCCCACACTTTGACTGCAGCCCAGCCTTGAGGGCAGGGCTGAAATCCTGGCTTATGTTGTCTGTTGCCTGAGTGCTCCAGGCTCCTGCCCACATCCAGCTTTGGTGTTCCCATAAAATTTTCCAGAGTGGGGGACCCCTCCCGGCTTTATCTCAGAACCTTCCCTTGGTTAGAGCTGCCAGGAGAGGCAGGATCAGTGTACAGAAAACTCAGTAATAACAGCAGCTCAGGCAGTGCGGCTGCTCTATAAAGACAGATTAAAACCTCATCGGGTTGGGGTAGGAAATAACTCAGCAGCTTGGCTACAGCGGGAGAGCCAGCGGCAGCAGGTGCTGATGGCTCACCGTGAGAATGCCACTGGGGTCGGGACAGTTCTGGCTTTGGGCGTCTGCACCCCTCCATCTTAATCCCTCTCCCCAAAGCCATCTTCCTTTGCAGCCTGTCTTGACACCAAGGTTGATACATCCTGGTCCCTTAGGGATCGGTGAGGGGGAGGCAGGCTGAGGACGTGTTGTCCCTGCCTAGCTCCACACGGGTTCATTTACTCCTCAGCTGGACATTATTTTGCTCATTAGACTCTATATAGTCTAAGTCTCCTTGCCTAGACTATAAGTCCCAGGAAGCTCAGGACCTGGTTATTTGTGTCCTGCAATGTATCTCCTGCAAGCAAGAGGGGCTTACATATTGAATGAACGAATCCATAGATTAGAGTCCTGCCTCTTTCAGATCAGCCTCAATGACCTCGCTGGCCTCAATTCTCTGAGCTGTAAAATGGGTTGGGGTGTCTCTGGAAGGCCGATCTCAGGCCCGTGGGCACTTGTATGTATCTGGTTAAATTTAAACTGGGTGTGATGCTACAACCCCAGCACTGGGGTGGTGAAGGCAAGGAGATCAGAGTTCAAAGTCACCCCTTGCAATATAGCGAATTCGAGGCCAGCCTGGGCTACATGAGACCTTGTCTCAAAAAAGAAAAAAGGAAAAATAAAAAAGGATTTCACTAAACAGATTATTTTTCTTTCAGAAAATAGAAACTGTGTCTGACTCGAGAGTTGCCATCAGGGGGCGCCCTTGTGCAAGGCGCTGGGCATGCGACGCCTTCGCAGGCTCCAGGGTGAGTTCGGCCGTGGCCGCCCCCTCTCCCCGCCTCCACCTTTGGGGGTTACCTTCTTTCCCCTGCGTCCGGTTCACACGCCCATCCCCACTCCAGCCCCCGTTCCTGCTCCGCAGCCCAGCGCCCCTCCATCCCCCACCCAGCCCAGACTCCTTCCACCCACGCAGCCCCATATGCTGGGAAGAGCCTCCCACTCCCCATCTGTCAAGCCGCTTCTTTACCCCCATTCTCCCCTCTCCGTCGCCATCCCCTCCTCCGGGAAGCCCTTCCTGATTGACAGAACGGGAAACCAACCTTGCGGGACATTTGGCCCCTGCCCCACAAGGGGCAAGGGTTGTGTTGGGTGAGGGATAAACTCAACCTCCGAGCCTGGGTTTGGGGACAGATGCGCTAACTCTGTGAGCTTCAGGTCGTGGAAAACCTTGCCAAGGCTCAGCAGCCAGGCTGGGAGGAAGCCCCCCCCCCCCACACATTTTTGTCCGGCTTCAGAGGCAGGGGAATGGGGCTCCCTCCACCCCCACAGGTGCGGGATTGTGGTAGGGACGGGGACGCAGGGCCTGGGGAGCCAGGTGCGGAGGAACACGGTCTGTTTTTCTCGCCTGAAGGACTGGTTTCATTTTGCAGATTGATTATTGCTGCATGTGTGGATGTGTGTGCGCGCTGGGCGTTGTTAGCTTTTTCTTAAATGTACCTTGCTTGTCTAATGAATGTTTGATTGCACCTACATCCGGAGGCTGTTTTAATGAAAGGTGAAGGCTCCTAGAGGGAAATAAATAAATAAAAGATTGTTCCCATCCCTTTGCACCTCCCAACAACTCTCCGTCCCCAGCTCTCTTCTGAAGCCTGTGCCTCGCGGACGAATTCTGATCCTGTTTGAATGTTCTTGTGTAAAGGATGCTTCTCTCCCGGGGAAATCAGCCCCCTCCATCGGTCAATCTCCGGGCTTTTATTAAGGGTGTGAAGGGGAGATGAATGAGGAGAGAGGGCTGAGGTGGGAGGAGAGGAGCCCTTTCCTTCCCGCCTTCACTCTGGACTGCAGCTTTGCTCACTTGTTGACTGGTGGGTTCTGTATCAGGCTTCGCCTAAGCCAAGTTTGATTCATCAGAATGTGGTTAGGAACCCACAACCGCATTCTGACTAGGAATCTGCTGAATTTGAGAAAGTCTCAGTTTCCTTACCTGTAAAATGGAGACCATCATATTCATGTCCAGTGTTTGGATGTTAGTGCATTCTGTAAAGTTCAATTAAGTGCAAAGTAAGCACACAGCGGAAGGGGCTGTAAATATCTAGGGAACATGGGTAATGCACAGACCCCTGGGAGACTGTCAGAGAGGGGTTGAGCTTGCCTTAAGAGATGGAATATCTGCGGCTGTGTTGGGTTTATCAATCTGAGGCCATTACCAAGGCCTGTGTGCCAGACTCTGTTCTCCCCTCTGGATTCAGCTATGAAAGCAGAAATGGCCTCTGCACTCCGTGTGTAACTTGCCACAGCGCCTTAAGAACCAAGACAGAGCAAGAAGGGCAACTTCAGGGCACAGAGAAGGATACCCCAGCTCCACCTGGCTTCTCAGACTGCAATTTCATCAGGCAAAGATGAGGCGTGTCTGGGCATTTGCCTACTAGAGGACGCTGAGGTTAAGAGAGTGAAGTCATGGCTGATTGTAGAAGTAAAATGTCAGTCTCCCGTGGTGGTGCTTGGAGAACAGTCCTGGGGGCCAATGTGGCCGCGAGTGCAGTTAATTCCAGCATTGGCAGGCAGAGGCAGGCAGGTCTCTGAGTTTGAATCTAGCCTGACCTGCCGAGTCTCAAGCCCCAGCTCCCAAAACAAGAATGAAAAGAAAAACAATAGTCCTGGGGTCAGATCCCGAGTTTCCTATTTTCTGTCTTTCTGACCAGATCAAGTCATTTAACCTTCCTTTACCTCACTTTCCTCTTCTGTTAAGTGGGTATATTAATAACAAGAGGCTAATCCCAACTCTCTGGTCATTGGATTTTTGTGGAAATGAATGAGGTTAACATTCAGTAAGTGTTAAGTAGTATTGATACTCACTGATACTGGACGATCAGGTCACAGGTAGGAATGAAATCAGGAAGTACCTTCTAATCCTTGACAAAGGGTCTGGACCAACCTAAACACAGCAAGGAATAGGGGAGCCATCAAATCTGCATCATCCTTGGTGTCATTTCTGGTTCCCCATTTTACACCTAACATGCGGCTCAGCGGCAGCTCAGCGGCAGCCATTGTCAACGCCACTGTCAAAACTCATAGGGCATCTGACTGTTTCTCACCATTTCCACGGGCAGCGCCCTGGCCTGTGCTGTCAGCATCTCCTGCACTGCTACAATGGCTTCCTGGCCTGGTTCCCCTGCTGTCTACTCTCCACACTGAGGTAGATAGTGTCACTGCTACCCAGGGAGGGTCCTTACCTCTCACTCGTGGGCAAAGCCAGAATTTTCATGGTGATTGGCAGACACTGTGAAGTGAGGCCCGTTGCCAAATCTGCCCCCCCCTCTTTAAAACAATTACAACTATTTATTTATTCAATGAGCTCATGTAAACACCCATCATCTATATGTAGAGGTCAGAGAGCAACTTTGTGGGAGTTGGTTCTCTCCTTTAACCCTGTGATTCCTGGGGATCAATTTCAATCTTGGTGACCAACATCTTCAGCGGCTGATGTCTCACAGGCTTCCCCCTTGATGTTTGGCCTTATTCTGTAGCTCAGGCTGGCCTAGACCTATGTAGCCTGAGCTGGCCTAGAGCTAGATGGTAATCCTGTACTCTCTTTCCTCTTTTCTCATTAATCCAGACCTGCTGGTGTCTGCTCCCTTCACAAGCTTAAATGTGAGCTTGTGAGGAACTTCCTCCTCAGGATTTGCACTTGATGTTCTATCTGTCTGGTTCAGCTGCAGGTGTCAGCAACATAGGCTCAGTGAGGCCTGCCTTGTAGAGCAAGCCTACCTCCTGCCTGAGTGCTCACACTTATCACTACGAAACACTACAGAACACTGCAAAGTTACTTGATTACTTACTAAGGGACCCTCACCACCTCATCGAACTGCAAGCTGTATGAAGACAATGCCTTTGTTTGTTACATTGTTACACCCTTGTATCCAGGCAGTGCCTGGTACACTGCAACCTCTCAGTAACGATTTGTTGAATGAGTGGGTTGAATTCATATGTGCCTGAGAAACACAAGGGGTACAATGTACAGAATGGGCGGAGCCATCCTGAAGACAGGGAGGGAGACCTTGACAAGTATACTGGGTGGGGGGAGGGCGGTGTGTGTGCTCAACTCACATCCACCAAAGAGATATTCTGGAGAGGGTGGGCTGCCTGAGAAGTGCTTCAGTCCCATCTGCATGGTTGGGAACCTCTTGGCCGTGGAAGAAAGGACAAGGTAAAGGATGGTGGGGATGAGCGTGGCTTGTTTCCGGTGTCTTGGTGGTTGGTGGTGCCAATTACTGAATTGGGAAGGGGAATGGACTGGGATGACTGTTAGTGATCTCAGCATCTCTCAGCCTTTGCTGCTTCATCTTCAGAGTGGAGAGTTTGCATCCCGCCACTGTCTGGGGGTGATTATGAAGACAGAGAGAGATGAAAGAAATGGCAAGCTTTTGTGCGGGTACCTAGTGGGTTCGACTGTTGCTGGTCTGGGGAGATCTGGCAGGTAGGTGAAATAGTGGCCTGTGGTGCAATCTGATAAAAAGCTAGCCTGGAAGGAAGCAAGCCCCCAGAAAATTAATTTGGTCCATATTTGTAGGAGACAGGAAAGGGAGAGAACAATATGGTATGAGGTGTCACGGGCTGTGGGGAGGCAGGACTTGGCTGATTCTAGAGTGAAAATGGGTACCCAGAGCAAAGGTTGAGGTTTAGTCAGAGGTTCTCAAGCAGAGAGACCACAGGGTAGCTTGAATCTAGGTATAGGGGGGTGCAGGGTATGGACATAGAGTGATACTGACTGCCACAGGCATCCCTCCCCAACCCCATGTGAGAGAACTGTGGTGAGGCAGAGGATGGAGAAGACAAATCCGAGTAACTGGACAGGAAGCCTCCGAACACAGCCACTGGTGTCTTCCTCTCTACATCAGCCCCTAGTTTTGCTTATGTGGGGGAGGGGAAGTCAAAACTTCATTGTTTGATTGTTTTTTATTTACTGAATTATTTTTCCAATCCTAGGAACCAAACCTGGGGCCTTGTGCATGCCCAGCAAGTGATCTGCCGTTTTCAGTTTTTCAGGTATCTGGGAAGTGCTGGGCAGTGGATCTGAACGTTCAGGGTTGGCCCTGTCCTCTGGGAGGTCAGGCTCTGGGGAGCAGAGCCTCCACTGGGCAAGCTGTTACCAGGCATCCTCTCTTTGCAGAGAGGGACTTTCCCATGCTAATGTTGCCGGTAAGTAAAAGGTAGGACTGAGACTTACAAAGACCTGGCTTGTAACCATAGACTTCAGACAGGATTGGAGAGTCCCATCTGAGGTTTACAAGTATCAGAGGACAGACATGTGGTCTTGGACACCTGGAGAGGTCACCAGAGAGAAGTGAGGTTCCTGAAAGTAAAATGGCTTTTAGAGGAGCCAGCTGGTGAGCACTTCCTCATTTATCCCACCTTCCACGTGTTTATTTTGTATCAATTTACTCTCCCAGGTTTCAAGCACAGTTTGATGGATTCAGCCACCATGTGCCCCGGCACTGCTGGGCTGTAGGCTGCTGTAGGAACTAAGCAGACTGAACTCCTGCCCCCATGGAGCTTATGTTCTCCCGAAGAGACAAAAGAAAGAAGGTGTGTGTGTGTGTGTGTGTGTGTGTGTGTGTGTGTGTGTGCTTTAAATAATAAATACCAAGATGGAAAAACAGAGAGTGATACGAAGTTGACATTTCAAACAAGGTGATAGGGAAAGACGTCAGTGACAGGAGATGAAAAATACACGCAAGAGTCAGAGTATGCAGCCGGGCAGTGGTGGCTCACGCCTTTAATCCCAGCACTCGGGAGGCAGAGGCAGGTGGATTTCTGAGTTCAAGGCCAGCCTGGTCTACAGAGTGAGCTCCAGGACAGCCAGAGTTATACAGAGAAACCCTGTCTCGAAAAACCAAAAAAAAAAAAAAAAAAAAGAGTCAGAGTATGCAAGGCTTTTCTGGTGGTAAATGTATATTTACCAGATATCATTGTTCCCACCTATAATCCTGGCATTCAGGAAGCTGAGGCCAACCTGGAGTACAAAGTGAAACCCTGTCTCAAAAGCCAAAATAAGGCTAATGATGTAGCTACATAGCTAACCTAGCATGCACCAGGCCTTGGTTGGGGGTCCCAGAACAACATAAATTTGGCTTGGTGGCAAATTCCTGTATTCTTAGCACCTTAGAGGAGGAGGCAGGAGGATTATAAATTCAAAGTTATCCTTTACTACCTAGGAGTTCTAGGCTAGCCTGGGCTATAGGAAACCCTGTTTCAATGTATGTATTTTATAAATATATATTTATAGCTGGGCATGGTGGATTGTGCCTATAAGGGAGGCTAAGGCAAGAGCCAGGAATTTGAGGCCAGCCTTGACTACATTGTGAGTTCAAGGCCAGCCAGGGGAAGGCCCTATCAAAACATAAAAATAAAGAAACATATATTTGTACTTATAAACTACGCATTCACAGTGCTGAAGACGGCCAGTGGGGTGTTTTGTGTTGTGCACCTGGTCTTGCTTTTGTGCATAGGATCTGTTTAGCTGTTCTTTGGGTTCAGTCCCTGTGCAAGAGAAATGGAAACAGGAAGTGCACAGTGGGGACCTAGGCTCAAGGTCCAGAGTCAGACTTTGTTGACCTGTGGGGTGATCTAGAACTTGAACAGCCTTCAGGAGTGTCTGGAGCTGGGCTGCTGGCCGCTCTTCTGTGTCATGCATCACTTGTGGATATAGAGACCCTGGATGAGGTCATGTTCTAAATCTCATGTGATTTGGACTGCAGGGAGTCCAGAGGAGGCCGTCTGCTAATAGTCCTCAACACTTGGGGCAACAAGCCTGAATGGGGGTGCTGAGCCAGGTCATATTATCCACCTATGTACTTAGAATCAGAACCCCCCCCCACACACACACACACTGTTGTCTTTATAGAAGATTTTTCCATTAGGTCATTTTTTTTTTTTAGATTTATTTATCTTATGTGTATGAGTGCACTGTCGCTGTCTTCAGACACCCCAGAAGAGAGCATCAGACCCTATTACAGATGGTTGTGAGCCACCATGTGGTTGCTGGGAATTGAACTCATGACCTCTGGAAGAGCAGTCAGTGCTCTTAACTGCTGAGCCATCTCTCCAGCCCGATTTATAGAAGATTTTTAAAAACAACAACAAAAACGTAAGTGCTATAATCTTATTTGTGTAAGACTCTTAAAAGTCACTCTGATTTTCATGTGTGAAGAGGTGGAGGCTGGGGCAGGGAGGCAAGGTGAAAAAAGAAATTTTGGAGGGCTGAAGCGTCTGGGAGCCCCAGAAGACCCCTGAGAAGCAGGAGAAACAGGCTTAATGGGGTTCAGCTGGGCCTGGGCCATGGGTCCTGCACTCATCTCCCGAGAGAATGTCTAACACAGGTAAGATCTCCACAAGGTTACGGTGTCCTGAGCCATCGAAGGGACGGAGTAGATGGTTGATGGTGTGGGTCCTCAGGTCAGCTCCTTTATCTAAAAATCTTTAACTAAAATGAGGAGCATCGCGACACGCGGCTTCTGAGCATGACATGGCCGGCACACTCATAAGCCCACAGTTAGTGTGGTTCCCTCCACAAGGCGGAGCCAACAAGATCAGTCAACAGCCTGGCAGACAGCACCAACTGGTCTCAGTGGGAGGAGGGGGGAGGAAAAGGGGGAGGGAGGGGAAGTGGGGGAGGGATTTGTTGGGGGTTGTTCCAGAGGAAATGGAGGGGATAGAGTTGAATGATCAAGCTACCTTTTATAAGTATATAAAATTGTCAAAGAAATATTAAATTTTTAAAAAGCTAGCTCTTTATTTTATTTTATGTGTCTGGGTATTTTGTCTATATGTATGTCTCTAGACCCATTTTTTAAATTATAAAAACATATACTTTATACCCTCCCCTCCTTTAGAGATTTGTTGTTGGTTTATTTCCTATACATTGTTGCTGTGTCTGTGTGAGCATGTCAGATCCTCTGGAACTGAAGTTACAGACAGAGTTGTGAACTGCCATGTGGATGCTGGGAACTGAACTCTAGAAGAGTAGCCAGTATTCCTAACCACAAAGCCATCTCTCCAACCTCATATACCCTCCCCTTTAAAGACAGGGTCAGGGCTGGAGAGATGGCTCAGCGGTTAAGAGCACTGACTGCTCTTCCAGAGGTCCTGAGCTCAATTCCCAGCAACCACATGGTGGCTCACAACCATCTGTAATGGGATCCAATGCCCTCTTCTGGTGTGTCTGAAGACAGCTACAATGTACTCATATAAATAAAATAAATAAATAAATAATAAATCTTAAAAAAAATGGTCCTGAGGACCTGAGTTCAGACTGCTTACAACTACTTATAATTCTAGCCCCAAGAGATCAGAATTGTACACTTGCAGGGCACCTGTACACATGTGGTATGCACACACAAACACACATACACACACATATATACATACATACATATGCACACATACACATATATATATACACATACATACATATATACATATGTACACACGGACATATACACACATGGTACATACACACATCTAGATGGATGGATAGACAGACAGACAGATAAAGTCCACTGTGGTGCCACATACCCTTAATCTTAGTACCTGGAGGGCAGAGGCAGGCAGATCTCTGTGAGCTACAGCTAGGTCTATATAGTAAGACCCTGTCTCAAAACAAACAAACAAACAAATAATAAATGAATGACAGAAATAATAAAAATAGGAATATAAAGATGAGTGCTGTATACCTTTAATCCAACATTTGGGAGGCAGAGGCAAAGACAGATGGATCTCTGTGAGTTCCAGACCAGCCTGGTCTACAATAGGAAGTTCCAGGATAGCAAAGACTACAAAGAGAGACTCTGTCTCAAGAATGAGAAATAAGAAGGAATGAAGGAAGGAAAGGAGAAAGGGAGGGAGGGAGGAAGGAAGGAAGGAAGGAAGGAAGGAAGGAAGGAAGTCAGAATCTTGCCAGATGGCAGCCTAGGCTGCTCTAGAATCCTCCTACCTCAGTCTCCTGACTGCTGGAATTTCAAGCATGGACCGCCATGCCTCGCCTCTCCTACCCTGCCTTGGATGAAGGAGAGATATTTGTAGTGACAGAGGCTGTCTTCCAGGCCTTGACTTAGCTCTCGCCCCAGCTCTGGACCTATAGGGGGTATCCAGAACCTGTTTTACTAAAGAAGAGGGTCCCAAGGACAAACCAGGAAGAAGAGAGATTGAGATATCTTGGTCTCTTGCCTGGAGTGGACCTGTTCTTTAGGAAGACACTGGAAAGATGGGGCGAGAGGTTTCCTTGGGCAGTCTTGCTGGGTTATCGGAGTGCCTCTGCTTTTAGCTCCCATTCAGATGCCTAGCCCCTGGCCTTAGGAGGCCTTGTCTGTCTGTCTGTCTAGCCCAAGTAATTTTTTTCTCTGTCTTGTCAAATAGATGAGCAAGCTGCTTGTCCATTGACATAGTCAAATTTCTATTTCTGTGATCAAACACCATGATGAAAGCAACTTATAAAAGAAAGCATTTAATTTGGAGCTTACGGTTTCAGAGGATTGGAGTCCATGACAGAAGAGCTAAGGCATGGAGGCAGGAACAGCTGAGTGCTCACATCTTGATCCTCAAGTAGGAGGGGGAGAAAGAGAGACACTGGGAATTCCAGAACTATTTTGAAACCTCAAAGCCCACCCTAGAGACACACTTCCTCCAACAAGGCCACACCCCTAATCATTCTCAAATAGTTCCACCAACTGGAGACCAAACACTCAAACACACGCGCTTTTGGAGGCTATTCTCATTCAAACCACTATGTTCTACTCTGCAAATCTCCCCTCATAGGTTCATGGCCATAGCATAATGCAAAATGCATTTAGTCCAACTTCAAAAGTCTCCATAGTCTTACAATCTCAACATATTTAAAAGTCCAAAGTCTCTTCTGAGATTCATTCAAGGCAATCTCTTAATTATAACCCCCTATAAAATCAAAAAGCAAATTACATTCTCCCAATATACAGTGGTACACAGTTATATATGATCATCTCAAAAGGGAGGAAGGAAAAGGGGCAGAGTGAGGAAATGCCATTCCATAGCAAGATCAAAACCCATCGGGCAAACTCCAAATCCTATCGCTGTATGCTGATGTTAAAGGGCTTGCATGAGTCTGCCCTTCTGGACTTGCTGACTATAACATACTTCTCTCTCCAGGGCTCATCCACCCCTTGTGGGTAGCGCTCCTCAGCAGATATCCTGTGACTCCGACATCTCCAATATCTTGGAGTCTCCAGTGAAATCTAGGCTTCACTTTCATGGTTTCGAAACACAGCATCTCAGGGTCTCCATGCAAGGGCTCCCTTGCCACGCACTTGGCCTCAGAAGCTCTTCTTAACCATGGAGAATCTAACCTCTTTACTGTGTATCCTTTGTGTCTTTAAAACCAGAACCTCCTGGCAGATGCTGCCCCATTCAGTTGCCTGCTTGGGTTGGAACCTGTGCGCTCAACCCCAACCTTGAATCACCTTTGCTCTCTTTGTCATTACCTTTTAGAAGCCAATAAAATTCCTCAGGCCTTTCTTTTTCACAAGTTGGTGGCTTCGTTGGGTGGGGTCTCACCCATGACAGCTTTCCTTTCATCCCATTTCTGAATGGGCTTTTCTTTAATCTTCTCACCTCTGTCAGCACAGACCTTGGCCTAAACCTTAAATTTCCTGGTGCTCTTTGTTTTCTTT
This sequence comes from Rhynchomys soricoides, assembly GCA_019843965.1. Taxonomy (NCBI): domain Eukaryota; kingdom Metazoa; phylum Chordata; class Mammalia; order Rodentia; family Muridae; genus Rhynchomys; species Rhynchomys soricoides. Next base: position 2,932,625 of record JADRCH010000225.1, on the reverse strand, counting down.
GCTCCAGACTGTACGCTTTGTATTTCTTTTAGCCCCGCCTGCACTTTTTCATTGTATCCCTGTATAAGAGTGATTACTAATAACCACACAACAGTCAATATTAGGCTGTCTTGAAGTCTCCTCCGTCAAGAACATTAATCCAATGCCTTTCAATTTAGCTTCAGGCAGATTCTTAGGCCAAGAGCAGAAAGCTACTGCATTCTTTGCCAAAATATCACAAGAATGGTCTCTAGCCCAATCTCTAATGTTGTTCTCCCACTGAAACGTCTGAGCTGGGCCTCCATAGTCATTCTCTGTCAAGGCTACTGCCTTTCAGGCTTGTACTAGAATGGCCTACTAAGCCTCCGTCATAGCATTCAACTGCTTTTCTAATCTAAAGTCCCCAACTCTTCCATATTTCTCCAGAATTCAGCATGGTCGGGCCTGTCACCTTGGTATCAACTTCTATGTCTGTTACTCCCTAAGTCTGGTCAAAGACCAGCCTCTTTAGGGGAGCAAATCATAGAGAGGAGAAGAAGAGAGGGTTCTAAAAATGACCAGGGAGGCTTTTGCAAGGCCTCAGGCTACCAGCCGGTGATGTTCCACCAAAGACAGCCACATCAACCCTGCCATTTCCAAGCAGTTTGAACCCTGGCTGCCCCTCTTACCAGGAAGTTGTCAACAGTGAAGAGGTAAAATTTCTCTGTCAAGTGTGACCTGGGGTTGGTGATGAATACCAGAGATGGTAGGATTGGCTAGAATAACACGTCACATGGTGGGCTGCGTGCAGGAATGCTGGATTAGGGACTGGCAAATTGAAAGCCAGCTTCCTACTATAATGGTTAAAGAAGGGAATTATCTCATGCCTTTCTTTTAGTCTATCAAGGTGTCAGCGTATGCTAATTACCTGGCAGAGGCTTCAACGGAAGAGGAAAGAACAACTATTATATTCCAGAGGGAAGATTTATCTTGTGTTGTTGGCGCCAGTTGGAGGAGGAGGTGGGGTGCTAGAGGGGTCAGGGAGGCAAAGTAAGAACTGTTGTTTGACTTGAATGGAATTGGAAATGGCTTTGAACGGAGCTTTCTCTCCTAAGATTAGAAATAATAAGCCTTGGTGAGAGAGGCTTTGTACCGCATCGTGGGCCAGGGAAGGATGCAGCATGGGCAGAAACCTAAGCACCCCAGGATTTTGGGGAGGGCTCAGGTGGTACAGCCAACCTGGAGGTGGGTAAGGGCTCCTCCACCAATCCAGTGGTTATACTAAGGGGCTATGTGGGGAAGGGGTAAGGAGTGAGAGCTAAGGCAGGGAGCCCTGGCTTTGGCACCCTGGCTCCCTTTCTTCTAGCTGTGATCTGTATCACCTGACACCATCTTCCAGATCCTCGGTTTCCTCACCTAGGGGAAAGTCCATAATCCCTCCTTTCTGTTATTACTTTCAGAGCTGAGTGGGATTCTGTAAAAGAAAGACTCTGGGCAGCTCAACTAACAATAGCGCCTATGGTTATAGTTAGTTATCCAACACAGATATTTTTTTTAGCACTGAAGTCCAGCAAACAAAAGGGAATAGGATTCTGAGTGCTGCCTGTAAGGGAACCACCACAAATGGAAGCCCTGCATGTTCTTTGCTCCCAGACCCTCAGGGTCCTAGAATATGGAGAAAGGAACGCAGAAACAGGCAAAGACCTTTAAGTCTTACACTAGCCATGTTTGTAGCTGTTATGAGGATGATCCTGAACTGCTGCTTGATACACATGAACTCAATGTGGAGTCTGTCTCGGGAAGTGATGAGGGCCAAAGGGTCACCCCAGAAAGGCACTTGAAGGAGCCAAGCTACCATTTGCTGCTGATGAGCAGGGGATTGCCTTGGAGAGGAGCTGTCAGGGATGATGGCTAACATGGGTTGATTGGCACATCTGAGGGGGCCTTCTTCTCGGGCACGAGGAAGCCCCACAATCTGATAAGCTGACTTCCCTACGTCGACCTATGTTAAATCCCAACTGTCTCAAGCTTTTCTCTTCAGGATCAGGTAGTAAGAAATCAGTGAGCTAGAGGGGCAGCCTGGTCTGGGAGCAAGTGTTCAGATTGTAACAGCAGGGATCTGAATTCACATCTTAGCCTTCAGAAACACTTATCAACTGTGTGAACTTGGTCTGGTTCTCAGTTAAATACAGCAAGCACTGTGAGACTGAGTAGACTCAAAGCACCTAGCACCCAGTAGTGTCTAGAGAGTAGCCATTCCTAAGTGGTAGTGGTGCTTTCTAAGCTTTCTAGACTTTGGTCATCTTTTCTGGAGTCTAACCCACCCTTTGGCTGAAAGTAAATTTAACTACTATATAAACTGATAAGCAAGGAGCAGGTGGGCTGCATGGTAGGCCGAGGCTTTGAGTAGTTAATGGCTGTCAGAGACCACCAAATCACAGTGTCTTGGGAACAAAGAGTTACACTCAGACACCAAAGCACATATATGAAGCCCGAGATGCTTTGCCCATGCTAAGCTGTTTTGATCATTCCCGGATGTGACATATATCATCACATGAGAGTGGCGAGCCTCTTGCACGGAGACTCCCCTATTGACAGCTAGTGGTTCCAGAAAGAGTGGTACTGGTCCCAGAGCAGCCCCCTCCTCTCCCATGTCGCCCTGGCCCCCTGGCAAGCCTTCATCAACCCAGGCACTCATAGTGGCGCTGTGTATCCGGTGGAGGAGGCTCACCATTCCAGAGATCCTCAGGTCCAGCCTTGGCCTCCACCTTTCCAGGCCTTTTTTGCCTCATTCCTGGAACCCAGGCTGTGAGCCAGTCTAATTGAGCTTCTTGACTTTGCCAAATGCACCAGGCTCTGTCTGGCCTTCAGGCCTTTGCATATGCTGGCTTCTCTGCCTTGGATCCTTCTCCTACCCTCCCTCCTCTCCACCTGGCCAGCAATGACAATTGCTACTTAATAACAAAAATAATAGCAGCTTACCTTTATTGGGCACTTACTCTGAGCTAAGTGCTTCCCAAATGTTTTCTTATTTAAGTCTTACAACTTCCGAGGTAAAAAAAAAAAAAAAAAAAAAAACCTATGACAATTGACACATCACCATTTCCACCGTTGAGAGCGCTATTCTAAGTGCTCTGCGTGAATTAACTCAGTCCCAAAGGGAAAGTCACCATCATTATTTCGACTTTCACACATAAGAAAACTGAGTCACAAAGAGGCCAAGGAACGTGCCCCAAGTTACAAGCTCAAAGCTGCAGGGCTCACACTGCAGCCTGATCCCAGAAGTGATGTGTGCACTGCCATCCCATCGGCCTGTAGAGTTACCTCCTTCCTCAGCACTGGTTCAGGACCTTTACCAACACCTTATGGAGATGAGTTGTGCATCCTCGGGGCCTGAAATGCCTGCTGTCAGGGACAAGCCGGCCTAGCACTCCAGCTTCAGATCCTAGCACTGCACCTGGCCTACATCCAGGCTCGTCTATGCTGAAAGCCTGTCTGAACGGTGCAGGAGCAGCTTTTCTCTCGGTTTCCCCTTTCACTCACGGGACTAGGAAATGAAAAATTGCAATCGCATAAAATCTCAGCTCTCGTTTTTGCATATGTCTGAGTTTTGTTGTTATTTTGAAACAAGATCTCACTATGTATATCTGGCTAGCCTGAAGCTCTATCTTCCAAGTTATGGGATTACAGTCTTGTATTACCATACATGGCTTTTTTGGGGGGTGGGGTGGGGTTTTGTTGTTGTCTTTTTGATGCATTCATCTGAATTGGTATAGAAAGTACAGATGGTAAAACTTTTGCAGAACGGGTTCAATCCTAGAGCAAAATGAGAAAGTGCCAAGTGTGCAGGCAGCTGCCTCCTGGCGCTCCTGCCCTTTGGAGATGTGAGACTGGTGCAGAAGAGGAGCCATGCACCGGGGCTCCATTATGGCAGGTCTGAACTTAAGGTTCTTGTGGGGATGAGGGTGTCACCACATTTACTTTCCGACCTCACCCAACCCTGACCACATGTTCAAAGGGTCAAGTTAGTGACAGAGGAGCGGAAGCCAGAAGAGTGCCGCAGGCTCTGGTCTCCTTCTACACACGATTTCTGTGCTTAAAACATCACACTTTTGCTTCTTGAGCAAGCTCCTTTCTTTGCTTTGTTTTGTTTTCTTAAGACAGAATCTTGCTATGTAGCCTTGGCTAGCCCAGAACTCATTCTGTTACGAATACTAGCCCCTAACTTGCAGCAATCCTCCTGTTTCTGCCTTCAGATTGCTGGGATTACAAGCATGAGCCACCTCGCCTGGCTTCAGCTTAATTAAACTCTCCCACCAGAGTTGATTTTTCCACTGCCAAGTGTGGTATTGTTGGCTAATGCCTGCCTGCTTTTCACAATGCACAAAGAGGAGCTGCCAAAGGAATGGGCAGTACAAAGGTTAGTGAGGGCCTGGGGACAGAAAGGGCCACTGGGCCCTCACTATCTCTGGGAGAGATCTCTTTGACAGGGCCATGACCCCTGCTGGCCTTTCCCCCAGGGTTATAAACCAGCATAAGCATCAGCCTGCACTCACCCTGTGAACCCGTGCAATCAGGGGGCAAGTTCCCTCTGATAGCCCTCATCATGGCACCACTGACCCCACTCCCAGGTGCACAGCCTGCCCACCCAGGCTGGGAGGTGTGAATGCCTTCTTTCCTCACCAATAAAATGTAGATAATGATAATACCTTCCTCCCAGGCCTGCAGTGAAGATCAGATGAGAGAAGACAGGGAAAAGCGACTTACAGGCTATAAAAGGCTCTGACAAATGCTCATTATTTCTTCCTATTCTTCTCCTGGAATTTATCAAACACTTTATGAGCCCTAGGGGTGTTCCCCCCCTTCTATCTTGCATGGATTTCTCTGGCCCATAATTCTCCCATCCTCTCTTGCTGTGCCATAGGAAGGCAGGGTAGTGCAGTGGTTAGGGAGTGATAGGCAGGCCCACATTTGAATCCTGGCTTGATGTCCTTCGAGGCATGACCCAGGGCAAGGAACCATTGTGAGATCCATTAGGTTTCCCCTGTATAAAATGGGTATAAAAATTAAGCTTAAGCATAGGGTTGATAAGAGGACTGAGATCATCTGTGTCAAACTCTTAGTACTGTGCCTGCAACAAGTTCAGGCAGTATCTGCTGTGCTGTTCTGTGATTTGTTCTCTCCAGCAGGCATGACTACCCTCTCTGAGTATTATGACCAATGAAAATAGACCTTGGACACGACTTTCACGGGCTTCCTTGCCTCCATAGACAGGGTAGATTCATTTATTTAGCAAATCCTTTCTGAGAATCTTTTTGGTGCTGGGTACTCTTGGAGCAATAGGAAGACAAAATTATAGTCCCTTGGACTGGGAACTCCCATAATGCAGTAGCACAAATACTGGTTAATTCACTCACTCACTCACTCACTCATTCATTCATTCATGTGCTCACTGCTCATCCATTTGCAGGGCCTATAAAGCTCTGTCCTGGACTTTGGAATACAGAGCTGGGGGTGGGGCAGAAAATGAGAAAAGCAAGATCTGGTTAAGGTCCCTTGTTGGCCTTTCCATGACATACCCTCCCATTTCTGTCATTTGGCCTCAGTTTCCCCATTTTAGTGTTAAGAGGTCACTCAGGCTGACTCCAATCTCCTAGCCCACACCAACACTCCAGGTTTCTGAGCCAGGATGGACAAATGCTGAGTGACACGCGGTCCCTGCTCCCGGCCCACATGCTCACTTGGGTCTCAGGCATCGATCGGCTAGGAGCTCATTAGCGGCCGCACAGCCGTCGCAGCATGTCACAGGCTCTTAAAGTCTCCATTACTGAGGGACCTCACTCCTCTGTATTTTTAGCCTGCATCTGGAGGAGATAGCTAGCATCTCCTGCAGTTATATACATCAGGCTCAGTGCTTTCGACAGCTTCTCAGGCCTCTGGGTACCTGGATGGAGGTGGGGGCCCCAGATCACTCCTGGAAAAAATAGTGGGAGGTGGGGACAGAGGGTCTTTTCCCCACCCGTAATTCTGCAACCTACTCCTATTGGACCACCTTCTATGTATGACAGAGACAACCCCCATACTCCCAGGATCCTGACAGCGCTTTCGACGACTTAGGAATGAGGGCAGGTGATGTCAACTTATGGATAAAACCCAGGTCAGTCAGATGTCCCCAAGAATCAGCCACCATCTCTAGCTGCAGACAGGTAGAGCAAAGCTTGCAAAAGCCACCCCGCTTGTTATCATGTCTCACAGTCAGACAGGAGTCTGTCCGCCTGTGGGGAACAGAGCCAGCCTGAGTAGCCACGCAGCCCATAAGGACTGTGTTTCCTAGATCCCAGAGCACAAGAAAGGATGCTTTTGCAGGCAATGACTCTGAGATTAGCAGTCCCTGTGAGAGACAGCAGGAAGAGGCAGAACACTGCTTGCTTGGGAAGACAGGGAGGTTGGAAGGTACCTTGAGGAGGGAATCCCTCCTTTATTTGAGGAGGGAGCCAGTCCCCAACCTGAGGTAGGAATAAAACTGTGACCATGTTGAAGCTGGACTTCAGGAAGAACACAGACTCTGTCAGCAACTAGATCCGCTGCCCTGCCCCATTTGCCAAGTAACCAACTTGCTGGCAAAATACGATAACAGGATAATAGTATCACTCCTTGTGTTTCCTCATCAGCTTAGTGAAGGTGAGAGCTATGATGATTATTCTCATCTTACAGACGAAGGAGATGGAGCTCTGAGAAGCCAAGAAGGTCATCCATGTTCACACAGCTGGAAAGAACCATTCAGGACAGAATTGCTATTCAGACTGCCAGCACATCCCTTGCTGAACCAAAGCCAAGGAGAAGAGTGAGGTGAGTTACCCAGCCATGCTGACATTTTGCTGACAAAGGGGGGAGAATATAGCATTACCAGGGTGTGGCGTTTCTGACTGAGGTAGGTTATCTACTTTCCTCTGGGGTTATCTATTTTCAACTAGGGGCTGGGCTAAAGTGGGGAAAGGATTAGTGTGCATATCGTAGCTCCTTTCTTTAATCCCTGCACTCAGGAGGCAGAGGCAGGAGGATCTCTGAGTTCTAGGCCAGCCTGGTCTACAGAGTGAGTTCTAAGACACCCAGGGCTGCACAGAGAAACCCTGTCCCAAAAGAAGAACAACAAAATGAAACAAAACAAAAAAGCAAAAGAAAACACAACAAAACAAAAACAAAATAAAAAATGTGGAGGGCTAGGTATCTCATGACACACATTCTGAGCACCTCTTGTCTGACAAGATGATGAACACAACAGCAAACATTGATGGGATATTTTCCCAGGGCCAGGTGTATTGCTGGTGTTGCTTTGTTTAATCCTCATCTCTCCTGTGAGGTCTGTTCTTAAGTGGATACTGGAATGAAGCTCAGAATGGCCAAGCAACCTGCCTAAAGCCACACAGCTAGTAAGAAACAACACTGGGGTTTGAAATGTAGTCTTCCCGCCTTTTGGGTGTCAGTCCTAGAGGCCTGCTGGAGAAATAGGGACTTTGGAAGCCCTTAGCCAGACCGGAAGTTAGGGGGTGGGTAGAGGAGGGGCTACATGCTTTCAGGAAGCACTTAGTATTTCCCCACTATCACAATGAGGCTTGCAGCTTCCTGATATTCAGGTTTGGGGACTGCCTGGTGCCTTTCCTCTCCATCCATCAGAGTTCTCAGTGCCCATTTCCTTTCCTGCTTCCCCTCCCCCAATGCCCTAGAGCTTCTGCACAGAATGTCTCCTCAGGAAGAGGGGGATGCTTGCTATACCTTTGTACATCTGGAGGGTCCAAGAACAGCAAAGGGAGTGTGTGTGAGGGTGGGGGAAATAGGACCAGCCACTAACACCTAGAAATTTCTGAGCCCTGGAAACCATCTATGACAGTGGTTCTCAACCTGTGGGTCTCGACTCCTTTTTACAGGGGTAGCCCAAGACCATCAGAAAACACAGATATTTACATTTCCATAACAGTAGCAACGTTACAGTTATAAAGTAGCAACAAATATATTTTATAGTTGGGGATCACCATACCGTGAGGAACTGTATTAAAAGTTCACAGCATTAGGAAGGCTGACAACCACCGATCTATGAAATCACCAGATGTGCACTCTGTGCCTATTTGGTGTCAGGGCTGCCAAACACAGTTGTGAACTGCCAAAACTCATTGGTGTACCACCAATAGACGCACAAGTCATTCAGCTGAGCCGGGGGTGTAGTGGCAAACAAGGCAAGACCAGAGTGACAAACAGAAATACCCTGTTTATGGCTCATGGTGAGGGCGTGTGGACGTGTGGGGGTATGAGAGGCATTCCAGACAGAAGGGAACTGTAACCAAAACATGACATGATCCAATTCTAATAAGAACACAAACGAAGGGCTGGCAAGATGGTTCGGTGGTTAAGATCATTTGTCTGCCCTTCTAGACGACCTGGGTTCAGTATAACTGTCACATCAGTTCCAGGGGATCTGACACCCTTTCCTGACCTCCATGGGTACAAGGCATGCATATGGTACACAGATATGCAAATTACTACACACATAAAATAAATAAATCTAAACACAGCAAAGCACATGACCAGGAGCTCTTGGAGCCATTATTCATGTCATTGAGCCATTTCTCCTAAACAGGTAAAGAGTACAGATGCCTGGAACTTTCATGGTGACCCATGACATGAGGATGAGAGAGAAGAGAGAGAGGACCATGCAAGGAAAAAGCCAGGAGATACAGGGGGGGTCCCCGACATTTCATACTTTTTTAGCATGTCTCATCCTTTAATAAGGATCCCAAGAGGAGTGCAGATGGCTGAAGACTCGCTGGTACTCTGGAGCAAATTCTGGGCTTAACTGGTTCCTTATTTCTTCAAACAGTTCATTTCTCATTCATGTGCTTTCTTGTTGATGCTTCTCCAAGATGTGAAGGCTCCTCAGACCACCCAGGTAGCTGTAGGCAGTCCACACTGCCCTGGCTGGTGTGACAGGAGGGACCTACGGGCCTAACAGACCCTCTCTCAGCAGCTGTGACATACTGAGGGTATGGTTCCTCCCTGGTTTGAGGAACAGGCCTCTGGCTTCCCCAGAGCACAGCCCTAGCCCTATGATAGTCTGTGTGGTCCCTGGACAAGAAGCCTGAAGTTTACCTTATGGGTTGATTGAATTAGAGGTTGGGGAGAGACCCCTTCTTTGTGAAGTATATTAATGATTCATTATGGCTGGTATCTCACCCGGGGTAGGCTTTTTGTGAAGTACCTCAGATTTCCTAGGAATCCTCAGAGACATTCTGACAATCTGATTGTCACTGCCAATGTGGGCTGTGAAGCAATTAATCAACATGGATGAGACCCTCAATTTCCAAGGGCTGTGTAATAAAATAAAGGTTATGGTATTATTTCAGATTCCACAACTAATGAAAAAGGGCTAAAGACCGTAATCACAACATGGTGTTGTTTAGTGGGGTTTTGATTTCCACAGGCAACTATCCTGAACTGTAGAGACTGAAAAGTAATAGTAATTATCTATTGAAAAGTTATGGATGCCAGGTACTTTACCAATTAATCTATATGTTATCTATTCCCACAAAAGACAGTGATGGAGGTGCCATGTCCATCTCTGAGGCCTGGAGATGTGAAGTGAACGAGGCAGGAAAGCTGCAGGCTGGAGTAGATACCCTTATGGGTAAAGCACTCTGTTCTCAGATATGTGAGGAACTACTGAAATATCTGGGCAGGCGGGGTTAGCCAATCAGCCACGTGTAGGGCATTCATGGCGGTAAGGTATTTGGAAAGTTTACATGTACTTTCTAGACTTGAGAAAACACCATCATCCTTTCCCCAGGAATTTCACTCATCTGCCTCATCAAACCATACAGAAGAGACCCGGCGTCCATCCCCCAATCCGTCCCCCCTTTACCTCTCATCCACCTATCCATTCCTCTCGTTCTGTATTCATGTATTCACTTACTGAGTCAAATCAACAGTGTCTTTAATTACTTCCCAGCACCTATCATGGGGGTAAGTGTCCACTGCAGTCTCGGCTGGATGTCTGCCACTCAGCAGTGGGAGAGAAGCAGAAGAGGGGGGACAAAAGCTTGGAGACCCAGTGCCAGCTCTGTAATTTGTAGAACTTCTCTCCATCTTTCTGATCTCTCGTCTCCCTACATGGATGATGAAGATAACAGTTGCAGGCCATTGTGAATTTAAAGGCAACACATTCAGAAGATGCTTTGGAAATAGAAAGGTGTTACATATGTTTATGTATCATCACCATCACCACCACCACCTCCATCATCGCCACCACCATCACCATCACCACCATCACTACCACCACCACCACCACCATCACCACCATCATCATCACCACCTCCTCTACCACCACCATCATCACCATCACCACCACCATCATCATCACCACTACCACCACCACCACCATCACCATCACCACCATCACCACCACCATCATCACTACCACCATCATCACCACCACCATCACCACCACCACTACCACCACCACCATCACCACCACCAGCACCACCACCACCAGCACCACCATCATCATCACGACTAATGAAGCATTTCCTGGAAACTGAACTATCCTTAAGTTTGGGAAATCACTTCTATCGCAGAAATCCTGAATATGTTCAAATATGGGACTTAGTAAGATGAAATTACTGTACTTAAGACCACAAGATTTCTCAAATTTACTACAATCACATCTATTCCGCATGCTCTTGGGGGTATAGTATTGGGCAGCAGAACTGGAAAAGGTCTTGGTGAAAGGACTGTTCAATCCTGATGTACCAGGCCTGTCATCTCCAGCTTAGTGGACAGAACTCTCCAATGTGCCGTGCAATTATTCAAGGGCTCGTGCCTCTTGGTGGCAAGGACAGACAAGGAGATAGTGTACGGAAATGTTTCCAGAAACTTGGGAAAAGATGAATGACGCAGTTTCAGCATGAGCAGGGACCACAGGAAGGGCAGTCCATGAAGACACTGGGCCTGTCAGCTCAGGTAAATTCATGCTGTGGTAGTAAACAATCCCCCAGCCTCAGAGCTCTTTGACAAGGTTACATCTTCTTTGCTCATCTCTCTTGGGTAAGCAGCAACTCTGCTCCAAATTTTCTTCGCTCTGAAACCCAGGCCAAGCGAGAACACGTTGGTTCTTTATAATTTTTCTTACTTTTAATTTTTATTTGTTTATTTTGTGTGCTTGTGTGTGTAAGTGTTGGCTGGTGTGCACACCCCTCAGCATGCATGTGGAAGTCAGAGGACAAATTTCCAGGAGTTAGTTTTCTCTTTCTATTATGTGGGTCCTGGGATCAAGTTCAGATAGTCAGGGTTGGTAGCAGGCGCATTTACCGGCTGAGCCATCTTACCAACCCTGGATAGTCTGGAACTTGCTGCAATCCTCCATTTTCAGCCTCCTGAGTGCTGAGATTATAGTACCCAGCTGGAATATATAAGCCAAGCTCGGATTCATGATCTCACACTCTTTACAGTTTTCCTGTTAGTGTTTCTGCCAGGGCTTGCCACAGTGGTTTTCCTTTGTTTGGTTTGGTTGTTATTTGTTTGTTTTGAGAGAAGGCCTCATGATTGTAGCCCTGGTTGGCCTGGAATTTTCTATGTAGACAAGGTTGGCTTTGAACTCACAGAGATTCACCTGCCTTTGCCTCTGAGATTAAAAGGATATGTCACCCTGGCTGGCCCACAATGGGTCTTAAAGCTTCCCTTCACATTTTATTGGCCAAAACTAATCACACGGCCAAGTGAGACACCATGGGAGCAATATTCCGCCTACGCCTACGTTTAGAGAGGATACCAAAGGAAGAACAGTGAATGTTTTGAATAAAGGTTGAATTTCCCTTAGAGTATAACTGCATGAGATGTCATTTGGGACCTTGAAATGGCTTGGAGGAAGGACTCTACGGACAGAGGTAGCAGCTCAGGTTACTGAGTTTCCCTGAGATTCTGCTTCCTCCTCCTCACTACCCAATGGCTTCTGCTTTTCTGATTCCTATTTCCTCATGACTTTGCCTTCTTCTTCGTGGTATCTTTGCCAACACCTCCTCCCACTTTTGCATGTGTATATGCGTGTGGTATGCATGAGTGTGTGTATGCATGTCCGTGTGTGTGTGTGTGTGTGTGTGTGTGTGTGGTGTGTGTGTATACATGTCAGTTTGTGGGGGTGCACCCATGCATGTAAGTATGTATACCATGTGTTGTGGTGCCTTTGGAAGCCAGAAGGTATTGGATGTGGCAGTTGTGAGCCATTTGATGCAGGTGCTGGGACCCGAACCTAGTCTTCTGCAGGAGCAGTAAGTAAGTGCAATAGCTTTTGAGCCATCTCTCCAGACTGGAGGCAGGGTCTCTAAGCTAAAACCAGAGCTTGCTCTTTCAGTTAGTCTGCAAGCCAGCTTGTCCCAGGGATTCCCACTTGCTACCTCACGTGTGTGTTAGAATACACCGCAATGCCCCCTAGCTTGTGTTTAGCTGATGAGATTCCCTGAAGAGAAAGTCTAACTTCTGATTGTCCCAACTTGGCTTTTTCCTCTCCCTCAATAGTTGAGAATTATCTTGAACTTCTGATCCCTCCCACCCCCATCCCCCGACTCCACCTCCCTGGTTTAATGTGGTGCTAAGTGTTGAACCTGGGTCTTTACACATGCCTGGCAAGCATGCTACCAACTGACCTGCTTTCTTAACCCTTGGTTTTCGATATGTGAATTTTGGAGGCATTCTGGTTAGGACTTGACACAATCTACAGTCACCTAAGAATACAGCCTCATTGAGGAATTATTTAGATGTGGTTGGCCTGTAGTCACGTCTGTGAGGAATCAGCTTGACTGTTAATTGGTGTCGAAGGATCTAACCCACCGGGAGGCACCATTCCATGGGCAGGAGGTCCTGAACTATATAGATGGGAGGAAGCTAGATGAGAGCGTCAAACAGGCAGCGTGGGCACATTTGTTACTCTCTGCTCTTGACTGTACATGTGATGTGACAAATTTGTAAATCCCTGACTTGACTTCCCTGAAATGATGAACTGTAACTGGAGATTGTAAGTCATATAAACCCTTCCTCCCCAGAGTCCCTTTAGGTCAGGGTGTTTGTCATAGCAACGTATGATCAGCAACGGGAGGGAAACTAACATTTAGACAATAATAACTTGGGAATGGCTGAGGGCAAAGTGGATCTGGTTGGTGTCATCTGTACCTGTGCCCTCTGCCAGCATCTGCAGTCTGTCTCTGCCAGCGATCATCTCTACAAAATGACACAAGGACCCTAGTTGGGTCATCTTTTCTGTGCCAAAGGCAGAACAAGTCCTTTAAATTTACTGCAAACACTCATTGGGGATGGACTAAAGCGTTGTTAACACCAAACGCCAGTAAGTGTTGATAAATAAAGCCATTAAAAATGTGTTATGGCTCTGACACTTGACGTAACACCTTTCCTCCTACTCCCCCCATGGAACATTTACTTTAAATGGCCCCAACGAAAAGCCAAGCAACCATAAAACTAACCCACACCTCCTAGAACATCTTCCCTTGTGAAACACTCAGAGATTCTGCACTGGGTGGGAATGGGGGTTGACGGAGGGAAACCGGAGCCCCCCACTGTTGTGTAAACTGCAGATGCTATAGTTCCTGTGGTCGAGGCCTAACTGTACATCATATTTGCAATTTTGAAGCTTCAATTGCTTAAAAATATTGTAACTGCTCCTCAAACAGGAAAATTGCATTTAGATTTCCCTCTGTGTTTAACCTCAGATCGGCAAGAGATGGTCTTCCCATTTCCCTGGCAAATGAAAATCACTTTTGGATTGAGATTGCTTATGGACAGTTCCTACCATAAGAAAAAGAAAATCTGTGAACAAACACAGCTATACATTCTGGGCAGGCCAGTAATGTGGAGGAAGAAATGGTCATTTTTGTCCTATACTCCTTGGCATGAAGGATTTAGGACTGAGACAAGGAAAGACAGTTTTGAATATGATGAGGTGCAGTCACATCTGAACTGTTGCTGAGGGAAATACACCATCCTGCACTCAATTTTTGTAGGGCCATCCTCTGCAGAATTGGCATTCCTTTGGCAGTTTTCACATCAGCAATCCCTTCTTCCTGTAGAGGTTCAAAAGCTTTCAAACCACATCTTTCCCTTCAATCAAGATTATAACTCATTCACACTAAAGTATGATTGCTTACATCTTAAAGGAACCGATGGAAATTGGGAAATAGTTTACTCAAAGGAAATAAGAGACACTGAGAGGTGCTATACAATAATAGTACATTGGGTGATTGTTATACGGGAGGCCTATTCTGTCTACTCACAAGTCTGGTTGATGGCTTTGTTTGGCTTTGTTTTTGAGACAGGATGTTATTATGTAGCCCAGACTGACCTCAAACTCACTATGTAGCCAGGGATGACCTTGAACTTCTGATCCTCTTGCTTCCACTTCCCAAATACAGGGATTACCAGCATGCATCACCACTTCCGGTTTATGTGACACTCTGCATCAAACCCAGGGCCTCCTGCATTATGGGCCAATGAGCTACCAAATAAGAATCAGTGCTACCCAGCCCATGAGACTCATTTTTAACTAGGATAATTTTGCCTTTTCTTCTCTCTTTCCTTCCTTATATCCCTTCAGCAAACGTCACTGTGGGGCCTGTGCTTAGAACAAGAGCTTGTATAATAGAGAGAATGAAGCCCAAGAAGCAACGGTGTGTATCTACCTTGGAGTGCCTGGTGCATGCCAGGGGCAGACCAAGGTACTTCTTTGGACAGTATTGTCTTCCCTGTGCCCCAGCCAGGTGAGTAGCACAATTTCAAAGACAGCAGTGGCACTTTTTTTTGGTCACAGGTCACACATAGGAAAGAATGGTGCTGGGCTATCAGCACAGGCAGTTTGATTTCAGAGCATTCTGTTCCAAGTGAGATTAGATTAAAATAAGCATATAAGGCAGGCTTTGAGGAGACAATCTTTCATGTGCTCTGCACTACAGGAGAAGCTGTGATGAGGTGCAGAAAAGAGGGCCAGCCTCTTGCTGGGCAAGAGGAGCCTCGGGTGAAGGCAGCTGCAGTGTGTCACCCTGCTCTTGCCCCCTTCCTCCTCAAAGTCCCCCTCCCCTTACCAGCAGACACCAGAAGCCAGCAGGCTGGCTGCACCCCAGGCAGGCTCTGGTCAGGAAGTGGGGATCCTTTGTGAGCTGCAGGCCTGGTCTCTGTTAACGCCAATTAGTGTTTCTGCCTGCTTGGAGCTGCAGGGCCAGCAGGCTTCTGTGATCCTGGTGGCTAGGGGTTCTGGCCTAGAAACGCTTCCAATGTGGGACGAAAGTCAGAGAGTCCGAGGGGAGGGACTTTGTCATTGAAAAGAGAGGAAATGGAGTTTCAGAGAAGCTCCATGGGGCCTTGCAGCCTCAAGAGCACAGCTTTCTGGGGCCAAAAAAGAGGGAGCGAAGAGAAAACAGCAGGCCTGCCTCCAGCTGCCCTAGTTGGCCTTTCTGTGAACTGGGATCTGGCTCTTGAGAGAGAAGGCAGAAAAAGAGTTCCTATGAGATTCTGGGGCAAGCAATTCCGGCTATCTAAAGGTGTGGGTGCAAGGAACATCCATGTCAGAGTCCCCAGTCCTCTGGACCTGTTTGCTTGGGTTAATGTGACTAAGTGACAACATACAGCAGCTTGAGTGTTTAGGAGAAAGTGGCTGAGTGACTCTGGGCTTCTGAGGCTTTGCTTCCCCCCTCCCCGCTTCCCCCCAGGCCAGCTTCCCTGTCCTTTCCTGACTGCTGTCGCCAAGCCTTAGAAGAAAGGTATCTTCTACACCCTTCCACCTGTCTCTTTTGCCCTCTTGTTGTTTCCTCTTGCCCTTTGCTCCACAGAGGCTGCCTGGCTGGCAAGCCCTCGGGGACAGTCATTCTCCTCTCTCCCATTTCCAACCCTCATTGAGCTGCACCACTGTGGCCTCTGCCTTCTGTGAGAAGGTGCCCCCCTCCCTGCGCGCTCCCGTGTCACTGACAAAGCAAGCACACACAGAGAACCAGGCTCTGGTCATTGTCTATCCCCTCCCTTTCTGCTGGCTTCAGCTGTAGCTAGTTGGTTATTTGTTGGTTTGGGTTTTGTTGTTGTTGTTGTTGTTTTGTTTTGTTGTGGTTTTTGTGAGTCATCCAGGAGCTCCAACAGAATACTTTCTCAAAATCCTATCGCTGTAGTTTTAAGGAAACCTCTTGGTCTCTGTCTGTCTGTCTCTGTATCTGTCTCTATCTATCTCCATCTATGGGTGTGGGTGTGTATGTGCAGGCCAGAAGACAACCATGGGTGTCATTTTAAGGAATGCCATCTCTCTAGCCCCTTTCTCTCCGTCTTGAGACATGGTCTTCCTATGCAGCCCAGGCTGCCTTTGAGCTTTCAGTACTCCTGCCTCTGCCTCCTATGTCTGGCATTGCAGCTGTGCCCCATCCTACTCAGCCCTACTAAGGCTTTCTAAGAACACACAAGGACAGGGACAAGGAGGTGGTGTCTGCAGCTGGAAAGCAGTGGGTTTGGTCCAGTTCTTGAGCCCAGACCCTTTTTTTCTTTCTTGCACACTTTAATCTCTTCTCTGGGATTTCTCCAAACTTTCCAGGCGTCCTAAAGGAGGATATGAACAATTTCAGGGTTGGAGACTTGAAGAGTGTTAGAGGACTTATACTGACTTCCTACAGCCCAGTCATCGCTGCCTCTGACGCTTCAGGGCAGTGCCTCAACTTAGAGGGCCAGTGACGGCCTTCTTTTCTTTTTTAAAAAGAATTTATTTTTATTTTATGTGCATTCAAGTTTTCCCTGCATGTATGTCTGTATGAGGGTGTTGGAGTGTTAGATTCCCTGAAACTGGTATTATAGACAGTTATGAGCTGCCATGCAGGTGCTGGGAATTGAGCCTGGGTCCTCTGGAAGAGCAGCCAGTGCTCTTAACCCATGAGCTATCTTTCCAGCCCCTCCTCTTCCTTTTTCTCCTCCTCCTCCTCCTCCTCCTCTTCCTCCTCCTCCTCCTCCTCTTCTTCCTTCTCCTCCTCTTCTTTTTGGCAGAGGCTCACTATGTAGCTTTGGCTGTCTGGAACTCACTATTGTCACTTTTGTAGACAAAGCTGGCCTCAAACTCACAAAGATCTGCCTGCTTCTGCCTTCCTAGTAAGCTGGGGTTAAAGGCATGTACCACTATGCCCAGCTCAAATGTCTATTTCTAACAAAACAGAACACAAAAGCTCACCTCCCCCACCCCCTGCAGCCTGAGGTGGGTAAGCAACTGACTCTTGTCACTCCACACTGTGCTGGTTACACTGCAGGGAGGGAGACTTGAGGTCTCTGCACTGCTTCCTAGAAAGAGCCAGGAAAAGGCCTTAGGCTGCTGCAGAGTGAGTGGCTCATCTTCAGAAGAGTTTTTTCTGCTTGGGTTGAGATTGAATATCCTGGGTTCCAGTTGTACTTCAGCCAGAAATATGAAAGCAGTTGGAACTGGAGAACTTAGACTGTCACATACAGTGCCTATTTGTCACCCATGTTGTGTGTCCTTTATGGACAGTGCTACAGTTATTCCTGCTGAGGAAATGGAAACTTGGAGAGGGTAAGTACTTGACTAAGAAAACATAGTGAGAAAAGAGCAGAACTAAGGTTTGAGTGGAAATCTGTCTGGCTCCAGAGCTCTGGGGTTATATAACTGTTCATGGGCACAACTGTTAGGACACACACACACACACACACACACACACACACACACACCTGCCGCTGCCAAAGTCCTCAGAGCCTCAGCTGAGAACAGCCACTGCCAGGGTTCTGAGAGCAGAAAGCCACAGTAATAGAGGGCTGGGTTCCTTGAAAGCTGTAGTAAGAGACCTTGTGATGTTAGAGCATTGAGGATGGGCAGAATCTATGGGGCTTTCTTCCCCTCCATTAGCCATTTCTTTGTCATTGGAAGCGGGCAGAGGGAGCTTTGCCAACAAAGATGTCACAAAGGCTTTTTGCCAGCTTGTCACCTATCACTCTCCAGGAAAGCCTGAAAAACAACTGAGGCCAGTTCATGGGACCAGTCATTGGGCTTATCCCTACCCTTCTGGAAAGGGCTTGAGCTCTGCACATATCCCCACAGTCTGAAGCACACGAGAAGGTGAATGGTACTCATCCCTTTCTTGGGATAACCCTGACTGCTCCAGCCAGCAAGAGCTCCAGCCTACGGTTCTAATGGCTTGCAGACTAGAACTAGACTCTACAGATCTCCTGTCATATATCATTCTTGTTTTTCCAGTTGGCTCATCAGCCTCTTGAGGACAGGAGACCGAAGATGACCCCTCCTTGTCTCTCCTAGCGCACTTAGTTAAGGCTGTGCTTTCTTGGAACTCAGCCATTACTGAGCTCTTGTAGAGTGCTAGACCAGTGATTCTCAACCTGTGGGTATTCACCCCTCCACCCCCCAGTTACATATCAGATATTTACATTACGACTGATAACAATAACAAAATTACAGTTATGAAGTAGCAATGAAATATTTTTATGGTTGGGGTCACTACAACATGAGGAACTGTATTAAAGGGTCAGAATGTTAGGAAGGTTGAGAACCACTGCTTTAGACTGTGTTCAAGGACTGACATGTGCATATGTATAAGTTTACTTGTGTCTGTGTGTATGTATGATATACATGTCTGACATATACATAGGGTATGTGTGCCTATGTAAATTAAAATGGTTCATATACTTATACCATGTTCTTATATAATGTGATTCACCAGATATTAAGAATACATCAACTATAACACAGACCACCCAACCCCAGAGCTAGGAAAGAGACCATTACAGGAGCAGTAACAATAAAAGCAACATGTGTCTGTAATCCCATCCCTAGGGCACTAGAATTAGGAAGATCATGAATCTGAGGCTAGCCTGAGCTACATATCAAAACCCTGTCTAAAAAATAACCACTTCCACCAAAGTAAAGCAATGAAGTACCATGACAGGGCAAAGGCACAGCTCAGTCAGTCTAGGGAGACAGATCAAAGAAGGGACAGTGAAGAGAGGAAAATTTGAACAAGACTTGGAGTCTATTGGGGATTGAACCATCCCCCCTGAAAGTCATGATCAAGTCCTGACTCCTAACACTATAAATGTGACCTTATTTAGATGTTGGACCTTTACAAATACCATCAATTTAAAAGGAAGTCATGCTGGATGAGGGAATGCTCTAATCCAACAACCAGTGTCCTTCTAGAAGGACATCTGGTCACAGACACAGAGTGGCAAAACATCACATAAGCAGAGAAGCAAGACTGGAGTGGTAGTCCACCACCCGAGGGCACCTTACATTACGGTCTCCAGGAACTCCTGAAGGCCGTGGGTCTCAGGTGATCGTTCCCCCTGTGCACTTCAACAAGAGCTAGAACTCTCCTGAGACGCAGGAGCATAGAACAGACCCTTTCTCCAAGTCCTCCGAAAGGAATTTATCCTGCTCACATGATATAGGGGTTCTAGCCTCTGGAACTGTCCGTGAATAAATTCCTGTTGTGTTTAAAGTTTTTATTTACTTTATGTATATGAGTACACTGTAGCTGTCTTCAGACACAGCAGAAGAGGGCATCAGATCCCATTTCAGATGGTTGTGAGCCACCATGTGGTTGCTGGGAATTGTCAGGAATTGGAAGAGCAGTCAGTGCTCTAAACCACTGAGCTATCTCTCCAGCCCCCTGTTGTGTTTAAACTACCTGGTCATGGTAACTTGTTATGCCAGCCTTGGGAAATGAATCCAGAGGCTCACTAGAAATCCATTGGGTGAAGCAAAGAGGAAAGAATGATTCTGTCACAAAGAACCATCTGCACAGGGGCATGGAGGAGGGAGCATATACTGCAGAGAGCAAGGGAAAGCTCAGTAGATCAGGGAAGTTCCCTGGGAGGTAAGGAAGGAGAGTCACATGTTAGAGCATGCATATTTATGTGTATGTGTTAAGTGGTTTTGTGATTAGATGTATGCACACCCATGCACGTCACTCCTGGAATTCTACTCTGCTTTTATGATTTTTGGTTTAGTATGCTCCTGCATGATTGGTGTATGGCTTGACCTGTGTGTGTGACTTGTATGTCAGGGCATGAATGTAGATAGTCTACAAGTCTGTGTATTGAATTTAAAGCAGTCATAGGAAGACTTGAGCAGGGATGGCCCTGTTTCTCTGTTTTCATTCTTGGTGCACACTGTGAATACACCTGACTAGAGTGTGCAATGGCAGGCAGTCGTCAGGAGCTGGGGCCTACCTGTCCTGGTTCAAGAACATAAGACAGAGCAGATAAACCTGGATTGCACTGGTTGCTAAGAGGCCTGTGAGAGACAGTTCTTGGGCTGGAAAGATGGCCCAACAGTTAGTGCATGCTGGTCTTGCAAAAGGCCAAGATTCAGTTCTCAGCATTCATACGTGATCACAACAACCTTCAATTCTAGTCCCACAGGATCCAATACCTTCTTCTAGTCTCCTCAGGCTCCTCTATGTGTGTGGTGCACATGTACTTATGCAGGTTCATACACATTCACATAGATTTAAAACAAAATAAAAATAAATCTATTTCTTTTTTAAAAGAGAAGAGAGTGTTTGGTTCTTGAGATTGGCAGCTAGAGGTGGCCTTAGATATGATTATGATCCCACTTGTACCTTGGCCCAGCCGCACAGTACAGTTCCTGAAGAGTCCTCAAAACTCAGTTTACAGGAGGCCAGAGAGATGTCTCTGTGGTTAAAAGTGTATACTGCTCTTGCAGAGGATCTGAGTGTTGCTCCTAGAACCTACATCAGGCATCTCAAGTTGCCTGTAGCTCCAGCCCCAGCCCTTTTCTGGGCTTTTGGGGTACTTGCGTGCGTGCACGCATGCGCGCGAGCTCGCAAACACACACACACACAATTAGAAAATAAAATACATCTTTAAGAATAGCTGAGTTTGGGCTGGAGAGATGGCTCAGTGGTTAAGAGCACTGACTGCTCTTCTGAAGGTCATGAGTTCAAATCCCAGCAACCACATGGTGGCTCACGACCATCCATAATGAGATCTGATGCCCTCTTCTTGGGTGTCTGAAGACAGCTACATATAATTAAAAAAAAAATAAGAATAGCTGAGTTTAAAAAAGCATACGCTAGCTTAATCCAATCCCCACCTACCTAAGAATCACTTCTTAGAGGAGTCTCAACCCCTAGAGAAATGTTAGAGCTGAGGGCAGAAGCCAGGGGAAGGACCATCACAACCACATCCCTCAAAGCAGGGCATATGTGTGTATGCTCTTTTACTGGGGACATTACAGCCAGAGATGATTATGGACTCTAAGAACCACTTCTATGCTCCAGGCTGACATTGAGAGCTTGAGTGAGTGCATGATGTGTGCAGGTGTGTGCAAGCATGCGGAACTTCCAACCTGCTTCCTCTCTGAGAATATGGTTAGATCAGGATGGCAAGTGCAGCCTCAGGCCCTGCCAGCTGCTGCCATGGTCAGATTGCAGGAAGCTGTCCTTGCTGGGGCTGGTAGAACAGACAGAGCCTGTGGTAAGGGCAGGAAGAGAGGGGTGGAGGCTGCTGCTTTGAGGAGAGGGGTGGCTCTCCTGGCTTCGACAAACCCTTAGACTGTTAGACTGAGATGCTTTCAGGCAGGAGCAAGCCTCGAATTTGGAGCTAGGATGGACAACTTGGGGATGAGAGGAGAGTGCACACAGCTCTGTGAGGAAAGAGCTAGGACTTTTCAGGACCTTGGCCAGTACCCTTGGGTTCCTTGAGGCATCAAGCTTGCCAGAGGGTTTCCAGATGCTGGTCCCAGGCCACGCCTCTGGATGTGGTGAAGAGCTGAGGACCAGGAAAGATACAACTAAATTTCAGGACATAGACGGGGCTTCATTGGGATTATAGAAGCTCTTGAGAGACTGGGAGTGAAAGAGGAGAGTCCCTCATAAGTAAGTAGAGGTAACCCCCCCCCCCCCAAGAATGAGGATAGAGGATCGTCTGGGGCTCAGGTTTCCAAAGGAAGAAGAGCAGTTTGGGAGTGGGGGTCGTCCATATTGGGGGTGCATTTCTTTGCCTTATAGTGTCAGGCACTGGGCCAAGCACTCTGGGCCTTACTACTTGCCACCCCTGGATAACCAAATGCTATTGTTCCTTTGGGAAGCAGTCCAGAAGCAGTCTAGAGAGCTCTTCTGCGGCTATTCCTTAAATCCTCTCCCGAGTCCCTTCTTGCTGCTGCCTGCCGCTTTCCTGTTCCTGCCTGCTGCCACAGCTCTGCCCTTTGCATCCCCATTACAGCCAGAAAGGCTTCACTGCCACCACTGCAGGGATGCTCCTCTTCCTCCCAAGGAACTTTTAAAAGCAATTAATCAACCTTATCACATCCTTTCTATGTCATCCTGAGCAGGGAGGGATGCAGAAAAAGTATCTTGCTCCTAGAGGCCAGTCATGTGGATGTGTGGATACCCAGGCAGCTGGTTGACAAATTCTTCCCTAGGGACAGCCACCTCCTCCAGCTTTGGAACTAGCTGCAGTATGAGTCTGACCCAGGAGGAGAAATGGGGACACCCTGCTTGTTCTCAGCCCCACCTCCTCTGCTAGCTAACCTTCCTCATTTGCTCCGTTCAGTTACTTCAAGTTTGTTCCCCCATTCCTTCTTGGGTCAAGGGTCATGTACGAAGGATTTAGAGAGGAATGCCCATGAGTGTAGAGAAGTACAAGCTCTGTGAATGACAACCTTTGCCCTGCACGTGGGGCCCACCACTATGCAGCAGCCAGTGACGTGGATAAATAGTGTGTGTGGACGCCAATGTGTTTAGTCAGTAGGCAGCAGGCAGTCCCTTGAACCTTCCAGCCTAGGCTCTGATATTTTGCTCTCTAGAGAGTAGCACATCAAATAATGGGCTATGGTTGGAAGGAATCCTGGAGCCAGCTTAGCCAGTGCTGATGTCAGTAGATGAAGGCCCACCACTATTCTGCTCTAGGATCCTAGCTGGGTCTGGAGACATCCCTAGTGGGTGATCTGGAGCTAGGGAGAGGTAGAACCGAGGCTGGAACTTAGAGAAAGAAGAATGGGACAAACTGAGCTATATCTATGCACCAGCTGGTGCCAAGCTCTGACCTACATACCCTATACGAACAAACTCATTTACCCACTTGACATCCCCAAGAGCTCTTTTTTAAAATAAAGATTTATCAATATTTAAAATATTTTTCTTTAAATAAACTATTCATTTATTTATTTAAACATTTTTATTTAAAATGTGTGTGCCATGTATGCTGTTTGTTGCTCATGGCATCCAGAATAGGCAGTTGGAGCTCCAGGCAGTTGTGAGCCACCTGCTTCTGGGGCTGGCAACTATACTAGGTTCTCAGTAAGAGCAGCAAGCATTCTTAACCCTTGAGCCATCTTTCCAGTCCAGAGGGACCCCTCCCCCAAAAAAAGAGTTCCTAAAGGGAGCTGCGGTTTAATATAATAAAGTTTACACTACAGAAAGGCCACCAAGCCAATCTTGCACCACGTTTTTTTAAATCTTAGCCAAAAATTAAACTGTAAGTCAAATAGCATCATTCCCTGCTTACATCGCTCACAGAGCTTTCCGCTGCTCACATCGCTCACAGAGAATCCTTTTTCCTCTCTATGCTCAGCAAGTCCGTGCACCCCTCCCTAACCTCAGCCCCCCCACCCCCGCTCTAGCACCCATGCCACACGGCTGGTGACCTCCTTTCAGATCCTGAGCACACATGCGCCCTGTCCTCTCAAAGCTTCTGCCCTCACTACACTGCTGCTTTGGGCACTTTTCCCCCAAATCTCCATGGGGCAGCTTTTCATGTTTCAGGCCAAATGCCACCTCCTCAAGAGAGCCCTTCCCTCACTGCCTGGGCAGCACTGGTCACCCTCCTTTCATCCCAATTTATTTTCTTCACAGCAATTAAAATTATTTATTTCTCACCTTAATCATCCGCTGTCTTGTAGCTAGAGCAGAAGTTCCTTCAGGGAAGAAACCTTGTTTGTTCACCATGGTATTCCCAGGGCCTGGTGCTTAATAAGTGCTCAATAAATGTTTGATAAGTGAGTGGTCTCTGAAAAGCTTCAGGGGCTCCAAGAGGGACATGATGGTGTGGAGAGTATGCTGCAGTCTCCTAATACTGGGCAGCGGAGCTGTCTGTCTGTGAGGTAGCCTGGCCTCCCTTGCTTAATGAAGACTATATGTGGGCATAGTTTCTTAGCTGTTGCATGAAGTCAGGAGGAAGGGATTAAGTTGCCTAGTGTTGTTAAATCAGAGTGCACTTGGGGCCCCTGGGTGTCCCTCAGCCTTTCCAGGTTTGGGATGAGGTTGGGGAAACTCTAGAGCCTGCTTTGCCTGCCGGCAGGGTTGCAGCAGGCATTGCCCGGAGGAGGGGGAGGCTGCTGCTCAAGGAACCTGATCTTTTGCATTTGCTGACATTCTTAGATTTGGCATTTACAACCTCAGGGTTCTATTCCGAGGAGGCCTTTTGCATTTGATGTAAATATTATGGTGATGAGAGGTGACACGGAGAAACCCTGTAGGAAATCGAAATCCACCCCCACCAGGCTGGGAGCCTCTCCCGCTGCCTCTTTGGGTTGGCATGCAAGGGAGTGATTTCTCCCAGGTCTTGGGTTAACCCAGAAGAGCCCCCTCCACCCACAGGCAGCAGGGTCTGGGAGCTGAACATTAGCTATTCTCCAATTTGGAGGACCACATCCATCCATCAATGTGGGAAGCAATCAGGGCAAGTCCTGAGCCAAAGTGGTGCTACAGCTATTCTTTGCGGGAGGGGGGGGTCCCAGAGGAAGGGTGGGAAGTCCTTAGCTGGACAAGAATGGAAATGAAGGCTCTGAGCCCTGGGGTATCCCTTAAGTCAGCCTCTGTTCCATCCACTTCTTCAGTGACTCCCAGTTCAAACCATCTCCCAGCAGTTTACCCTGGATTTACATGTCTCTCCTGAGTATTGGGACCCGCAGGCACCTGCAGTGTTCCTCAGTGACAGATGCCTACTCTCTTCCCAACTACCTGGGAGGTGATGCTCCCGACTCAGCAGCATGCTGGTCCTAGAGGTGGTCCAAGGATTCAGGAAAGCAACAGTGACTTTACACTGATAGTTTTTTGACATGTTGTGTATCCAGGGACAACTTGTTGATCTCTCTGAGCTTTGGTCTCCGTATCCTTCAAGTGGGGAAGATATTGTCATGGGATTATGTGGGAATCCCATAGAGTTATGTGCCCAGCCCTTGGCATGAGTGAAAGTGGAGCACTCATTATCAGGTATAGATGGCTTTTGAGGGACAGTGTAGACCAGGGGCCAGCCACTGTTCTGGAATTCCATCATTTACAGCTTCTCTTCCTGCTGTGCCATAAGCTCTGCTTGACACTGGCCAGATACCCAGTCGATAGGCTGGTGGTTGGGTTGTTTCTGATAGCATCAGTTAGCTATAACAGCCTCGCTCTAATTCTGGAACCCGAGACAGGAGTTCACATCCCAGTGTGGCATCAGACACTGGACTTTTCAAGGTTTTGATTTCTTCATTTCTAAAAAGGAAGTGGATTTACGAAAATGAAATAGGATGGTGCTCAGCATTTATCAGGCCCTTCCCGAACATCGCTACAAAAGGTTTTATGTTGTAATGGGAAAAACCTCTGATTTGAGTTCAAGAGATCTAGGTTAAATCTACCTCCATCTCTTATTTACTGTACTATCTTTAGGCAATTATTGCACCTCTAGTTCCCAATATATAGAAAAAAATGTCAAGTGCAGCTCTGAGGCTCACACTTGCCATCCCAGCACTTAGCAGGTCAAGACAGAGAGAGTGCAATGAGGTTTAGGTCTGCCTGGACTACAGAGTGAGACACAGTCTCAAAACCAACCAACCTACCAAAAACCAACACTCCAGAAAGAAAGCATGTGAGAGTGTAATATCATCTGGTCTTAAGTTGCCATGAAGAAATCTGAGAATCTGGCATGAAGAAGATGTTTAATGCCTATAGAACGAATAACAGCAGTGAAGAGATTTCAGATCTAGATTGAGAGAACTTCTGTAGATAACCTGGCTTTGTTATTTGCTTTGTGTGTGACTTGGGACAGACAAATGACTTCACCTCTATGAACCTTGAATTCTCTTGCTATACAAGTCAGATAATATGTATCCCCTAGCATCATTGTAGAATTAAATTAGACAGTTAATATTAAAACACCTCATAAACCATAGGACGTCGTGTTCACTCTAATTTAACATTACTTTGAAGAGAGCTCTGGGCAAGGAGCTTTGAGGGCTTCAGAGATATTCAGAGTTTGGAGCTCTGTTCCCAGATGACCTGTGATGGAGACAGGGCGTGGAGAGCTCCACCCACTCACTGAGTGAGACCATGTCTGGTAGAGGAGCCTAGAAGGCCAAAGTCAGGCTTCTAGAATTACTGTTCTGTGGGTTAAAGTCTCTGAGAGTGCATATGAGTTACCTTGTGGTGACTTCTGGCTGGCTGAGTCACTTCCCTCTGTCACCTCTGAGGCCAGAGAATGCAGAGACAATTGTGAGACCGTTTGAATCAGCTATTCAGTGGGTGGCCTTTCCCCAAAGGTCAGTGGCCTATCTGGCCACCACAGCTGGCAATCACAAAGGACCTGCCGAGAATCCAATAGAATGGAGTTGCAAAGGCTGAGGCCACTCTTCTGGGAACGGGAGGGTGAGGAACAAGGTGATTTTGCCTCTGTCACAATTTCCCTTTAGACACAACCTGTCTCAAGGGCAAAAATAGCAGCTTTGCAGGCAGGAAAATATTGTGACATCATCCCAGATTCAGGCAGATTCATCAACTCCACTCCAGCCAGTCAGTCTCGCTTGCTCCTTGGAGACACAGGCAAGGTCCTAAGGGGCAAGTTTGGGGGCCCAGAGGTCCCACCTCGCCTCTTAGCCCCAGTTCTGAGCTCTAAGAACAAGACATGCCTACCCCCAGCCGACAGTCACTGGGAAAAGAGGAAAGTTTGGGTCTGTGGCTGTTCTTTCAATAGTCCTGGAGCCCCAGGGCTGACTGTAAGGCCTGCAGGTCGAGGAACACACAGGCTGGGCTGCAGATGCAAGGAGACCCGGTCTGGAGGATCTACTGAAGGGAAAGGAAGTCACTCTGCAGTTGCTGGCACCGGGGAGGGAGGGAGGGAAAGAAAGGGTAGAAAAAGAACGTAGGGGTGTAGGAAGGAGGGAGAAAGAGAGAGAGAATTGTGTGTGTGGTGTGGTATGTGTATGTGTGGTGTGGTGTGTGTGTATATGTATGTGCTGTGGTGTGTGTATGGTACGCGGTGTGGTGTGTGTGTGTGGTACGCGGTGTGGTGTGTGTGTGTGTGTATTGTGGTGGTGTGTATGTGATATATGGTGTGTGTGTGTGTTTATTGTGGTGGTGTGTATGTGATATATGGTGTGTGTTTGTGTGTCTGTGCTACAGCAAAAGATGGCAGGTAGGAATGGGGACTCACAGCCTCCACTGATTAGAAGGCTTCTGAAATTGATAAATTACTTTGTATCAAGGCAAAATGATTTGACCAGATTTCAAATGTCTTAGAGAAGGGGAAGCTTCTCTTGGGCCAAGTATTGATTGCAGTTAATAGAGCTGGGACTTTCTCACTTAAAAACAACAAAATAAACATCTAGGAGAAGGCACTAATCTCTGCCCCCTCCTTCTCTCCCTCTCTTCTCTGCTCTCTTCCTGCCTCCTCCTTATGAGCAGGGAAGAATACAGAGCCCTGCCCCAGCTTGGGGACACTGCTGATGTTGAGCTGTGCAGCTCCTTTGGGGCAGATTGATGGGGGGGGGGGGAGTGGGAGAAGAGGGGGCCTTGGTTGGTCCCATTCTTCACAGATTGATTTTTGCCAAACAGGGACTGTCAGAGCCTTTGATAAATCACTAGTCCAAGTGATGAATGCCCTGAGGCAGGATAGGGTGGGGTGGGGTAGGGTGCTAGCCGAGGAGGCAGCCTAGGGAAGGAAAGGGGGTGAGGGGAACGGGGCAAAGCTAGCCCTAGAAAACTCTGCAAGACACACGGATACCTTGTCTCTCAACAGGATTTGACCACAATCATTGGCTCAACAGCACTTCAAAATCCATTTTCAGCCTGTCTCTCGTCTGTCTCTTGCTGTCTGTCTCACTGTCTGCCTCTTTATCTGGCTTCCAAATGAGCTCTGATGGTTTCCTCCCAGGAGAGGACTTGCTTGGGCTTCCTGGAAAATGGAGAAAATCTTAGGAAAGTGGGAAGCAAGAGGGGTTTAGCAGTGATATAATGGGCAGGGAAGGTCAGGGTGGCTCCCCACAAGGCGCAGGGTGCAGCTACAGCAGGGACCAGGAGCAGCAGAGAGGGAGGGGACTGCCGCATGCACATAGGAGTTTGTAGAACAGCTTCGACCAGGAATAACTGGGTTTCCAAGGAGTCATGTCCTCTCCAATGGGAAAGGTCCTGTGTGTGGTTCTCACCCCCCTCTCATGGGAGAGCAGATTGGCCTCAGGTAGGCTCCCTGAGGGACAGATGACATATAGAGCAGGGGAGATACGATCCTACAGTCACAGGAAGGAGCTGTCTTCATAGCAGAGCCTGCCTTGGAAATAGTTCAGATTATAGATGATAGATTTGGATCCTCTCTCACTGACTTGGACATTTTGCTCACTCAGTGTCCTTACCTATAAAATGGGAAAATAGTGTCATAATACAGTATGGCATACTGTCTTCTCTTTTGTTTGTTTGTTTGTTTGTTTGTTTTTGTGGGAGGTGGTGGCTGGGGTTCAAGACAGGGTCTCTCTGTGTAACCCTGGCTGTCCTTGAACTCACAGAGATCCACCTGCCTCTGCATGCTGAGTGCTGGGATTAAAGAGTGTACCAGCACCCGATGACATCCTGTCTTAATTGGTATAAAGCTGGGCGTGGCCCAGAGCAGAGCACTCCTCAGTGAAGCTTAGCTAGGAAACCTTATTGTTCTTCCTGGTAGTAGCAAGGCAGGTTCTGAAGTCATAAAAAAACCAAAGAATGTTGTCAGCTACTGTGAGGACTCCTAGCTCTGCAGAGAGTAGAAAACTCTACCCAAATGTTCCATCTATAGACCCATTTATGCTTGTCCTCTGTCCCCACAGCCAGCACTGGTGCATCATGGGCCTAGGCCTCTATTATCTTCTCTGAGGTAGAAGCAGCTGGAATACAGCCCTCCTAAATCCCACAAGTCCCCCAGCCCCAGCTGGACTCCAGGACACTGGGCCTGGTGCTTCCTCTCTGGCTGTACCCAAGACCCTGTGGGTGGGGCTAACCCTCATCCTACTCTGCCTCAAATCCACACTCCTGACCTCCACTGTCTTCATCTCCAAAGATCGCCTCATCTCTTGGATGAAGTCTGAGCTCACATTCTGGACCGCTGCCAGGAAGAAGGAAACAGCGTTAGTTTAAAGCATCACACAAAAGGCCGCAGGTAATTATGTCTCTTTTAAGCTGCTAACAGGATTGGCCGTTTGATAAATGGGAGGATTTGAGGCTGTTTTGTTACTGACAAGCTGTTGTAAGATCATATTGGAAGCTGAAGACAGTTTATCTTCATGTGTGTGGTAGAGAGAGGGGAATTCTCCGTGGATTTTACACCCTCTTCAAATTAATGTGATTTCCTAGGCTGGTCCTGGGCATGGAGTGAGTGATCTTTATGACTTACCCCCGGATTAGATTACCTGGCTCAGCGGCCACCTCCAGCCCCGATGGGTACCCAGGAGCTCACCAGGCCCCTCCCCACTTTGTCACTGCAGCTCTCCTGTGCCTCAGGCTTCCCCCCTGATCTCAGTACTCTCCTCTGCTAACCTCACTCGAAGGCCCATCTGCTAAGCAAGCCCTCTCAGCTCAATTACTGCTGGCTGGCCTGAGAGGAAGAGAGATCTGGTTTCTTCAGCTCCTCTGGAGGGAGCAACGAGGAGGCAGGCGATGGGAGTGGGAGGGAGGGGGAACTGGCAAAGGAGAGGAGACTGAGAAGAAGAGGGAGTTGAAACAGAGAAGCAAGCTGAGCCAGAGACACAAGTAGACAAAAACAGTGGCAAGGGAGAATGGTTTTCTGTTTTATTTCCAGAACCTTCCTTAGAACCACAGGTACCAAGACGGTCTCCTTTGCTTTTCTGAAAGCTGTGTTAAGCAGGCATTTTGTATCAGATGATGGCATTGTCTTCAGCACACATGTCACTGTGGCTTTGCTCATTTGTTCGCTTCTATGATATATAAGACCCATGTGAGAGCAGAGGTCATTGCTGCCATGTTCTTCCCAGAGCTCTAGCATATACTAGGCTCTTGGTGTTTATGAAATGTATAGAGATTTGAAAAGCAATGTCAAAGGAGCAGGGCCAGCTTGGCATCATGGCACAGATTTGAAGGCAAATAGAAAACTGCCCGGTTTGGGGTTGTGTCTCTTTGGTTGCCACCACTGGCTAGATTTAAAGAGACATTTCTGGTGAGATAATACTCCAGGAATTCTTTAAACAAAATTAGGCATCCTGTAGGACAAGGCTTCTTAAGATGTGACCTGTGCAACACATGTCCCCAAGTTCCCTGGAAGCCTGGATTTCTCTACATAATCAACTTAAAGTGGTTTTGGGGGAAACAGGTCAGCTGGAGGCTCTTGCCTCCAGCCCTAGAGGAGAAAAGTAAGTGTGCATGTGTGCATGTGTGTGCGTGTGTATGCGTGTGTGTGCGTGTGCGTGTGCATGTGCATGTGCGTGTGCATGTGCGTGCGTGTGCGTGTGCGTGCGTGTGCGTGTGCGTGTGCGTGTGTGTGTGTGTGTGTGTGTGTTGAAGGGGTAGTGATTAGAATCCTTGCAGTGGATAGGAAGGCTAAGGCACATTATGTCTATCAAGGGTCCAGTTCATTTTAGAAACTTGAAGCAACTTGTGAGTAGGCATTCAGTTAGCTGTATAGGGGTCAGGGATAAAGTTAGCTGTACAGGGACAGTTCTTCCTCCTTCCCCAAGACTTGTGAGGAAGAGGAGGACAGCAACAAATGCAAGAATAAGAAGGGCCCTGTCTTGCTCCAGGTCAACTAAAGCTCCACAGCTGGTCAGCCATGCCTCATTTCCCAAGCAAGCTGTGCACCCACTCCGTACCCCAGGCTAGACTCTCTGCTCCCCCCCCCCAACTCGTCAGCAATCTGTGCATCATTACTGATTGGCTACTATTCCAGCATCTCAGATACACACACACACACACACACACACACACACACACAACCACAACAATCCCATCATACCAGACACAGTCAGGGTCCTCATTAGACACTCAGCATATTGTTGTGGGTGCTCAAGAATAACAGGCTGTTTGCCTGAGCCATGGGGCAGCCTGAGTATGTTCATTCTCTGCTTCATCCTAGACTGAGAAAGTGGGAGGGGTGGGGTTTGTGGAAGTGATATGGAAGCCAAGGGTCCAGCAGGTTGAAAAAAATAGTTCACACACCCCATTACTGCCCAGGAAACCAAGGCATGACAGGCCTACCTTCATCTCCCACCCAGCCTACACTCCAGCAGCCCTAACCTTATTTACTACCTCAAATAATGCATGTTCTGGGTGTCTCAGAGGCATCCATTGCTCTGTTTGCAATACTCCCTGCTTTAGAGCAGGCAGGGGTGTCCTACACTGTATTCTTCCTACCCTTTAGTCTTCATGGACCTTCCTAGATCTCTGGATCTGTATCTTTTGCTGTTGCCACACTGAACACTCTTACCAAAGACGTATTTGGTATCCATCTTCTTCTCTGGACTAAGAGCCTCATGATAGGAAAGACTTCATCTGAATCTTGCCCACTGAGAGGTCTCTGGTACTACTACCCACAGCCCAAGGTATTTTGCAGGCTCTGAGATGGCAAGACTAAGGCTTAGGCAAATCCATTGGTTTTGAGGAATGATTCTTAAACTCCATTCTCAAGGCCCTTAGGACGCGTTGGCAGGCTGAAAGGTAATCTCCCTTCACAGAGGCTGTCATGCATAGGTGTCAAATGATGATTCAGATTAATGTGAAGGTGTCCCAGGTACAACTGTGACACGGACTTAAGAAAGGGGCTGACAGGACCAAGAATGCATAAGAGTACTGGTCAAGTAAGCTGGGTTAGCTGAGCATCCTTAGAAGATGATATTGCTCAGAGGTGGGGAAGTCTAAAGGGGTAAAGGTAGAAGAAAAATGTTCTGGAGAGAAGTAGCATCATGTGAAAAGGCAGACAGGGCAGGACTGCTGACTGAAGGGGGCCGGAAGCAGGCAGAGGTCAGACCACCATGTAGGGTCTTGTCAACTGCACTAAGCAATTTGTTTCCTCATCGGCAAGCCAAGGATTTAAACACTGAAGAGTTTAAACAGCAAGGGATGGGCACCATCAGCATTGATACGATGGAATTGCATTTTGAAAAGGTCATTTGGCCTTCTGTGGAAGGAGGAAGGGACCTGAGGAGAGACAAACAGGCCAATCAGCTATGCATTGTAGCTTGGTCCCTCAAGTCCAGACAAAGATG
Source organism: Rhynchomys soricoides (assembly GCA_019843965.1). Lineage (NCBI taxonomy): Eukaryota > Metazoa > Chordata > Mammalia > Rodentia > Muridae > Rhynchomys > Rhynchomys soricoides. The sequence goes on along the minus strand of JADRCH010000225.1, from coordinate 2,900,176 downwards.
GAAGGTGTTGATGGCTGTGTGAGAGAATATTTTCAATCCACAACATGGATAGAGGTGACAAAAATCAGGAAGAGTGTCTATCCCTAACCTTTGCTCCTTTCTGTAGCTGTTGGCTTCCTTCTGGGATGTCAGGCAGGTGACTCACCAAGGAGGAAGGGTTTCCAGTCCCCCTCCACACACAGAGGCACTCCCTGCTTTTGCGAGCGGGGGTGGGAGGGTGGAATAGGAGATGGGGGGCTATTCTACTCTGGGTTCCTCCATGCACCTTCTAGGCTGGATCCAGGCAGAGGGTGAGTTTCCTGCAGGTGCTTTGCATGCTGGGAAATGTAGTTCTGGAGCAGGTAACTGGGCTCCGGGCTGTGGGTCTGGCATGCAGCCTGGTTGCCATGACAGCAGCTGGGCTGGAGCCACCGAACCATTTCATCCACAGCTCTGCTGGCTCTAAGAGCTCCCAGCAAGAACGCTTGGGCTCCGGGGAGGAGGGAGGGAGGAGAGGGAAGAAGAGGGAGAGGGAAGGAAGAAGAGGGAGGGAGGATCTTCTGGGCCTTCCCCAGAGGCCTAGGCTAAGCTTACCACTCTATGGCGCTTGTGGACTGAGTAGAGAGAAGTCACTAGCTCAGGCTCACAGCAGGACTCTGAGCTGTTGGAGCCGGCCTTGTCAGTCAGACCCTGTCGGTTCAGCTCTATGACTGCAGAAGCCCTTAGCCGACCAGAGTAAGAAGGATGCAGCTCTCCTCCCCAGGGGAACTCAGCCTGAGTAGAAAGGCAAGAGAGTGCAAAAGCGTTACTTAGGAGGAAAAAGCCCTGCCCATATTTCCTCCAAAGTGTCCCTAGGATGCATTCCCTTCTCTCTGCCTGTTGGCCACAGTTCTAGTCCCTTCTCTCTCCCCAGAGAAGGCTTTCTAAAACACAAATCTGGCCCTGCCACCCCGCATACCCCTGCTTAAAATTCTTCAATGGCTCCCCTTTGCCCACGGCTGGACTGGGTCCAGACACTCTCCTAACGATCATTCATGGCTTTTCTGATTCTGGCCTGCAGCTTGCTGTCCAGCTATCCTCCTGCCTCCCCATCTGCTACACGGTATCAAGGTTTCCTCCTTCACCCGTCTTTGCACATGCTCCTCTCTGCATGAGGTGTCCTTTCGTCCACCTTCTACCTCAAAGCCCACCAGACCCAGGCAACACAACCCCCACCCCGCCGGTTTCCAAACTCTTCCAGCCAGGGAAGAATGAATGGCCCGCTGCTCTGAGCCCCCAGAGCACTTTGTAGTTCTCTCTAAAGCACTTATCACCCATGTTGTGATGATTGTCTCAGTAGCTGCCTCTCCCCTTCTCTCTCCCCTGCATCTGAGCCATCCCAGGATCCCCAGAGCCCAGCACAGTATCTGGCACAAGATAGGCACTCAATACATGGTGAGTGGGATGAATGCAGAAAAGGGAGGCTTTTTGGGCCTTCGCCACACTCCCACTCTGCATTCCTGGACCTCTCCTTTCCCAGCCTCTCCCTTGGGACCCTGGGCATGGAATACGGAGCCATGCACTGAAGCTGACTAGTGGACCTCATCAGGAGACTAGTGTGTTCTATTCTGGGCAGGGGTAGCATAAGCCCCCGCACGTGGAGGCTGTAAGCCTCTTCCTGTCACTCGGAGTTTGCATCAAGTCACACCCAAGTCTCCAGAGACGAGGTGCCTGTATCTTCAATGGAGCTATGATTTATGAACCAAGCTCCAGGAGCTGAGAAAACCAATTAGGCTTCTGTGCTTCTCCACCTGGAGGCAGAATAATTCCAGGAAAGTCCTTCCTTCTGGGCAGAGGCTCCATCTGCCTGGCCCTCAGCCTGAGACTTGCCCATGCAGCCTTCCTGCTGCCCCTATGGCCTGCTCCCTGCTCAGTTGCTCTAAGCTTCCTGGGCCAGCTCTCGGGAAGGAAGGTTCTAATTCTACCATGTAACATTCAGGAAGCCCTTTTTAGGTTACTATCCTTCCTAAACCTTATTTCCTCATGGTAATAAGAAGGTTGTTGTTGTTGTTTGCTTGCTTGCTTGCTTGCTTGCTTGCTTTGAAGTCCTTGCTTGTCTAGGCCATTCATTCATTTACATAGGCATTCACTTGTTCATTGATACATTCTCTTTAAAAAAAAAAAACAGTTATTAGATGCCTTCTTGGGTCGGATGCTGGACTAATCACCAAGAAATGACTCCAAGACATGGTCCCTACTCTCAGGAAGCTTTCAGTCTGAAGATGACCTTCAAGTGCTTTGAGGCGGAAGTACAGACGGTTACGTGCTGTGGCTGGCCTGATCTGAAACATCAATTTTTTTTTTCTCAATGACTATCAGCTGTGCACCTGTGGTACGGCAGGTGTGGGAGATAAGGACAGGAATGATCCAGGTGCTTCCCTCCCAGGTACAGCAGAGAGAGGTCCCCAGTCACTAGATTCTACAATGCAGATAGGGCCAGGAGAGAGGAGGGCCCAGGCACTCTAGGGCCTTGGAGAACGGTCTCTAAGATGTGGAGTCTGGTCTTTTTCACTCAGTAGGAGAGACTGTGAATGGGTGGGGCTTGAACAAGACTAGGCCAAGTAACAGCTTTCCGTGGTGTGCTGGCTAGGCTTACATCAAGTTGACACCAGCTGGAATTACCTGAGTAGGAAACCTCAGTTGAGAGAATGCCCCCATAAGATCCAGCTGTAAGGCACTTTCTTAATTAGTGATCATCGTGGAAGGGCCCAGCCCATTGTGCATGGGGCCAGCCCTGGGTTGTGGTCCTGGGCTCTATTAAAAAACAGGCTGAGCAAGACATGAGGAACAAGCCAGTAAACAGCACCCCTCCATGGTCTCTATATCAACCTTGCCTCCAAGTCCCTGCCCTGCTTGAGGTCCTGTCCTGACTCCTTTCAATGATGAACAGTGTTGTGGAAGAATAAGCCAAATAAACCTTTTCCTCCCCAGTTTGTTTTTTGGTCATGGTGTTTTGTCACAGCAATAGAAACTCTAAGACATCTGGCTAGGGGGAAGGATGGTGAATTAAGGTATTCCTACTGGGAGAGGGAAGGGCTTCAGCCTCACAACCTGAAGGAAATGGGTGTTTCCAGAGCTCTTTGAGGCTGTGATGTCATCTCTGCAGTGCAGATGTGAGGTCTACAAAGGAGGAGAACGGGACCTGATGCTGTGGGTGTTCTCTTACTGCCTCTTCTACACCGGACCATAGCACTGAATGACCTCCTCAAAAGTCCTGTTGCTCCCAGGACTCAGGGGGCCTAGGGTTCCAGGGCTGGGGGAAGAGAATGCAGAATAGAGTCTAAGGTGTTAGGGAGACCAGAGAGCCAGGAAGCAGGAATGAAGTGGGTGGTGGGAGTCCTTGATGCTTCTGGCAAGAAGAATGGCTACCCTGCTCTGTGAGTTCAGGGTCTCAGTTCCCCCTAGCTATAAAATCGGCTAAATGTTGGACATTTCTGGGAAAATCCCCAAGGCTCTTTGGTTTCTCTTTCTTCTGCAGCTGGAACAGGGTGACATGCCCAGAGGCTACAGAGAAATGCTGGCTCCACCCTCTGCCAAGAGACTCAAATCAGCATTTGTTGGCATTTCTCAAGACACCCTCAGTGCTGGTGACATTTCAGAGACCTGCTCTCTGACAGGGCTGGAGGATGTAAGCCTGACCCTGAAGCCTTTGCTCCAGACCCAGACCCCATTGGAACAAACCTTTCCTTTTCTCCACCACCCCCACCCAGTGATGAAACTCCCCAGGGAGATCCGTGCTGTCTTAAAATGCTGACTGGGCAGGAACGAAGCAGGTGTGGGCTCAGCCCTTTGCTTGCCAAGCCTCAACATCTGTCTCTGTGGGATGGAACCCACAATCCTTGCTTCCTTCAGAGTAGAGCTCAAAGCTCTCACAATGGTGAGAAATGAAAGATGCTACATCATCTGTGTGCTGTTGTCCAAGTGTGAAGTTCAACTGGAAGTATCAGACCCTGGAGAGGGGCGCAGTGTGGAGGATCAACAGGTGCAGAGGCTGGAGGACTCCGGCCAGATTCGGGCAATTTCATACACTGGAGAAGGTCCTGAGTAGGTAGAGGTCAGCACAGGGAACTAGGAGTATTCTCTGATGCTCATGTTGATGCTGACAGGGAGTGACAGAGCTCTGGACCACATCAGAATCAGACCAGTCTAAGGCCATACCACCCTGAACATGCCTGATCTTGGGAACTAAGCAGGATTGGGTTTAGTTAAAACATGACTAGGTGGTGAGGGCTGGAGGGGTGGCTCAGTGGTTAAGAGCACTCACTGCTCTTCCAGAGGTCCTGAGTTCAATTCCCAGCAACGACATCCCATCTATAATGGGATCCAATGCCCTCTTCTGGTGTGTCTGAAGAGGGTGACAGTGTATTCACATACATAAAACAAACATTTAAAAACTAACAAACAAAAACATGGCTAGGTGAACCAGTTTATATCATGAGGGAGAGCCAAATTTCACTCACTGGTCTTATCTCAGGCTAGTTAGGAAGCTGATTTGAAAGTCAGGTCAGACTGATGACAGTGTCTGGAGTTTGGAGTCAGCAAAGCTAATCCTGGCTCTAGAGCTCACTAGCTGTGTGGCTTTAGGCAAGTACTTCACCTTTCAGAACAGCGTCTTTCTCGGTTCTGAAGGTTAGTGACTCTGCAGACCTTGCAGGCTTGTGCAGAGAATTAGAGAGGATAATGTTTTAAATCTCTTAGTGTGGGCTGCCATATAGCACACGCTGAGCTGCTTTCCCAGCCTCTATCATTAGTGGCTTCGGCTCTCAACCAGGAAGCAGGTTGGACCTCACCAAGAACCTTTCTCCCCACAGATGGGCTTCATCCATACAGAAAGAGGACCATCTCCCCAGCAGGAGCTTCTGCATTTGAATGTGTGTCAGGATGGAGGGAAAGAAGAAAACCAGATTTCTACTCAGCTTCCAAGCCTGCTGATTATGTGAGATAGGTTTCCCACCTAGTCTCAAGTTTTTGCCTCTTCAAAGAAAAGAACAGGAGCTGGGGACAGGGCTTGGAAATTAAGAGTGCTTGCTGCTCTTTCAGAGGACCAATTTGGTTCCCAGCACCCATGTCAGGTGACTCACAACTGACTGTAATTCTGGCTTCATGGGGATTTCATGGCCACTTCTGGCCTCTGCAATCCCATGCACATACATGCACACACACACAGGCAGACCCATGTATAAAAAACAATGACTCTTAAATAACTACAAAGTAACCAGTCAAGGATTATGGATTGCTACTAATCACCATTAAGTTGATTTCTGGCGACAGAAATGAGTGTGTTCAGTGCCAGAGTAACCCACCAACATTGCTTTCTAGGAGGGGAGGATAAACCTGCAGCCACCATGCTGTCTGCCTAAGCATATCTAATGGCAAGAGAATAAGGTACTGCCTGCCTTCTGCTGTGATGCAACATGATGTATCAGCATTGCCTTACATGTGTTCCAAGGGTTTACTTTGAATTGCTTCAGCCTTGAGATCGCAGTTCTAATTTGAAGATGCTGGAGGAGTGTCATGAACTACCTACTCATTTCTTTGTGTTAGGAGAAGGGATGTATAAAGGAAGGCTGATACAGATGTTCTAATGGGGCAATAGCCAAAAATAAAAAATAAAAACTCGACTGCATCATGCTAAGCAACGTGCTGCCCAGGATGATCAGGTGCTGTCCATACTGGACTCTGGCAAACCAGCTAGAAAGGATTGGGAAGGTGGTCAGTTGGAGAAACATGTATAGAGGATATGCATTAAAGGAGACGATATCTACTCAAACAAAGGGTGGAAACTGCAGGACACACACACCTTTCACGTACACATCTGATCACTTTTTTGCTCCGTGTATGTGTGTGTGTGTGTGTGTTTGGTTTTGTTTTGGTTTTTTTGTTTTTTGTTTGTTCGGTTGGTTTGTTTGTTTGTTTGTTTGTTTTTGGGTTTTTGTTTTTGTTTTCAAGACAGGATTTCTCTGGGTAGCCCTGGCTGTCCTGGAACTCACTTTGTAGACCAGGCTGGCCTGGAAATCAGAGATTCACCTGCTTCCGCTTCTCAAGTGCTGGGATTAAAGGTATGCACCACTATGCCATGCACTTTTTTCTGTTTTATGTGTATGGCATTTTGCCTGCATGTGTATCTGTGCACCACATGCATGCAGTACCAGTGGAGACCAGAAGAGTTTGTTAAATCCCCTGGAACTGGACTTAGGGTCAATGGAACCTCCATGTGGGTGCTAGTTATTAAACCAGGATCCTCAGGAAGATCAGCCAGTGCTCTTAACTATTAAGCCATTTCTCCAGCCCCTTGATCACATTTGACAAACAAACAAAAAAAGACTTATATGTTGTTGTAGTTGTTGTTTTAAAAATCAAGAATAGAAGCCGGGCAGTGGTGGTGCATGTCTTTAATCCCAGCACTGGGGAGGCAGAGGCAGGCGGATTTCTGAGTTCGAGGCCAGCCTGGTCTACAGAGTGAGTTCCAGGACAGCCAGGGCTACACAGAGAAACCCTGACTCGAAAAACCAACAACAACAACAAAAAAATCAAAAATAACTTGGCATGGTGATGCACACCTGTAATCCTAGCCCTTAGAAGGCAGAGGCAGGAGGATTGCCACAAGTCTGAGGCCAGACTGGGCTCCAGAGTGGGTACTGGACCAGCCAGGGCTACCTGGCAAGACTTTATTTCAAAAGCCAAAGAAAGGGGTAGCGGGATGTGGTGCCATGGTGACGAGAATATGACCAGTTTTTAACTTTTGTATTTTTGCTTTCTGTATTCATCACACTTCCAGACTGTGCATGTATTGCTTCTATAATAAAATGCTATTTAATAAACAAAATGGAAACAGTAACAGTGTGTACCCGCTGGTGCTGTCACGGTGCAATGAGGTAATGTTGAGGAACACAGGCTTTGGCACAGTGCATGCTGGGCAGTTAGGTGCCGCTAAGATGTCTGCGTTGTTCTACCCCCAGCCACCATTAGCTTTAGCTGGCTTATTGAGGATGCTTCCCCAACCCCTCTCCCATGAAGTCCCCCTCCCCAAGTCCCAGCACATAGCAGGACTCTGCTGATATTTTCTCTGGTGTAGCTTTTGTTGGAAGAAAGCTCATGGCCTGTGTTTATATGGGTGAAGGTCCCCAGAGCCACTGCCCTCTCCCTGAGCCCCCAGGATGTGTCTCTCAGCCAGGTTCTTACAATAAGCAGGAGGCAACTTTCTGCTAGTGACAGAGTGCCTCAGTGGTCCGGGTTAAAAGAAACAAACGTGTCCCCACCCGGCTATATTCTCCATTTACCTTCTTTTTCATTTCTGTCATTGAGTCTGACTGTAGCTCAGGCTAGTCTGGAGCTCACCATTTCCCATCTCAGTCTCCCCAGTGTTAGGATAATAAAAACAACGTCCAATTCCCCGACTCCCAACAGCTTTTGACATTGGCTTCCTGGAGCACTGTAAAACTCTGGGCCCGAAATTGGGACTGAAGCTATTCTTCAAATGCAGACTGGGATTAAGGCTAGGCCTATCTCAAGAGCTGGGTTTTGGTTTGGTCTGAAACAGCTTCCCAGACAAAGCTTCAAAATTAAGATCAAGCTGCAGCAGGATTATGTTATGGCTGACGACTGCCCTAAATTGAAAGCTGAACTTTATAGACCCAAACTTGCTCTGGGCTGTCCGCTGAAACTGGGGCTGGGTATGATCCTGGTTGAGGCCTAGGTTGCTCCTACGTAGAAGATAGGGGCTGAGTTATTGTTTGGAGGAACCAAGGAAGAGGCAGTTAGCAAGGGCTCCTGTCCCGCGCTGCCAGCTGAACCCTCTTAGGGTAAGGGGTAGCAGCACCTGCCTGCGCCGACCCAGGGACGTCAGTGCTAAGGGTGCTGGGGCCCCCGCAGAGGCGAGTAAGGGCTTTGCAGGCAGCCGAGGAGTACTTGCCTCTGAGGGATCCCAGCTCTGAGAGGGGCCTCCGGACCCAGAGTGTGTGGTTTGTGCCCCATTACCCCAGCTCCACCCACTAGGAGCCCGCTGGGCTCTTTGCTCATTAGGCCGACATCCCTCTTTAATAAAAAATACATGAATAAATAAATAATAACAGCCATAACCAAGCGGGAAACCGCTTTCCACTCTTCTATTCTGTTTCCTCCACTCTTTCCTTCCAACCATGGTCCAGGGGCTCCTGGTGGGGTGGTCTGTAAATCCTTTGTTCCCCGCAGAGTAGTAGGCATTCCTGAACTGCGGCTGGGGCCACTGGCTGCCCCTATGTGAGGCTAAGCCAGAGAAGGGGCTCTTCTGGGTTTTGGCACAGTCGAGACTTTGGGAACAAGTCTCGAACACTCCAGGACAGGCACGGACTGGAAGCAGTATGAGAGGAAATTGAAAGTGGCATCTAGAGAGTAGCAGGGACAACAGGAAAAGGAAGGAACTGGGAGGGAAGATTTATCTTTCTTAGAACGACCAAATCTCACTTTACACACTGTCCCACCTTGTTCCCTTTCTTTCCGTGCCCCTGTGTCTTACACTCTTTCTGTTGTGAGACTTCTCTTTCAAGAGATCACCTCCTTCTTGATCTCTGCCGCTAGAAGTTACTAGAAACCTTTCCGCGCCAGCAGGCGATTCAGGACCATGGAGAGTGTCCTGCAAGGCAGGTGCCCTCCTCTCCCTAAGCAAACTCAGTTCAAATATAGGACTGCTTCAGAGAGTAAGGTTCAGGCTGGGTGGAGCAGGATAGAGGTGGTTGTCAAAGGAAAGCGTGTGGGTGAAGGTCATTTCAGCTTGGTCCTACTGGAATGTGTTTTCTAAACTGACATTCAGAAATGTTGCACTGGACCAAAGGCTTTTAGTTACCCCCATGTAGACCTCCACCTCCTCCGCGCGCGCACACGCGCGCGCACACACACACACACACACACACACACACAAACACAAACCTCTCCGTCCATCCTGGGATATGCAGTTCAGCAGTGCAGCCCTTGCTAGGATGTTAAACATACCAGCAAATCCTGGCACAGAGAACACTATGACCCAGAGGTGGGTGTTCGGGAGTCTATGAAGGCAATGTTGTGCACACAGCCCCAAATCTGAGGGAATGCTCAAAAGTAGGAAGAGTAGGCAATAGGGACCATGGTCTCTTAGGTTTGTTCATTCTGGCAGCTGCAGACTGGAAGCGGGAGGTCAGCCAGGGCCTACCCTGGCCCTAGCTCAGAACTAATGGGACCCAGGAGTTTCCTCTTTCCCCAGCAGCTCCCTCTGGACAAAACCAGAAGCCAGATTTCAGGAGCAGTCCAGATGTTCAGGGGAAATGCAGGAAAGTGGAGCAGATGGGGCCTGGGATTCCTATGGGGGCAGGGGAGGCAGGCGGCAGCTGGAGGCTGTGCTGGGGCATGTGTTAGAGACAAGGCGGGTACAGTGGGTGCCAGGGTATGCCCTAAAGTGTGGGCCTAGGATGAGGGACTTGGTTAAAGATCAAGTGGAGTCAGGTGGCCCTAGGAACCTTCCTTGGACCAGCTACTAAGATCTGAGCTGGTGTAGTTGTGCCAGAGCCCAAAGGGTGTACCCTATGTCAGAAGTGTAATAGAATACAAGTGAGCATAGCAGACCTGGCCCCTGACCTGCACAGAGAGCTTAGTCTGTCTATCATTCAGGCCTTTGATTTGGACCCTGAGAACGCACCTGCCATTCAACAGCCAGAGTGGTTATTCCTTCTAGGCTGGGTGTGGAACGTTTTGCCCAAAGAAGGCCCAAACTTTTCCTTCCTTTCTATCCCAGGAGACAACTCATCTCCCCACGCAGGATCTTGATCCATGTCTGTGCCATCCCTATGCTGTGGTTCTTGGGAGTCTGTGGAGTAAAACAAAAGGGCATGGACGCCCTACTACCAGACTCAAACACTCACATCATCTTGCCTCTAGCTGGACTTGAGGTCCAGGGATTGTTTCCTCCCCCATTTTGCTGCACCCAGATGTTTTCAATCCTCTGTGGTCACTAGTGTGAGAGAAGGGCCCAGAGCCCACCTGGAAGATGAACAAATTGAGGTGTATGGAAGCAAAACCATCATGGAAGGCACAGTTCTACTCCAGGGAAGGATCTAAAGCTATCTACAAGGTTTTGGAGCAATATGGCCATCAGCAAGTCATGAACCCTGGGCGTGACTCTCTCTGGTCCTCTACTTCCCCATCTATTGAATGAGGTCTGAACAGGTTGATTTCCAAGGCTTCTTTATGTTCCATTCAGCTCTGAGAAAGGGAATGGTGGGGGTCAGCTGTGTCAACGGGTACCCCAGCAAAGGACAAGGCAGTAATCAATCTCCCAAGAGGTCAGGATATTTGGCAGCGGTGGGTCCTCTACAGGTTATCAAGGTGGGGTTGGAGTAGCATCTTGGGGAGGCCAGATTCTGGACCAATGTGCTGCCTACTCAGGACAGAGAATGGAGAAGATCTGGGGTAGAAAGCAGAGCTAACTGGAGAGGCCAGTGCCAGACAGTCAGAGCCAGGCAAGCAGAGCCAGGCAAGCAGAACAGAACGAGGCTCAAAGCTCTAGGGCTTTACAAATGGATTTTGCTAAAATGGAAATTTCCACCCATCCCTGAAATGGAGCCTAGCAGTATGGTCAGATCTAGTGGGGGCTGCAGCAACTGGGGACATACACAGGGACAGAAACCTCAAGCCGATCCATAGTCCTTGCCCTCCTTCCCACTGGGGTCATCAGGCTCCTCGGGGACCTGCAGTGTCCCCACACCTTTTAAAACCCTTCTCACCTTCCCTCCAGCCACCCCCTCAGTCCACCCCCCCTCCTCCTCAGGCGCCTCTGCCCAAACAGCCCTCACACCTCTTGCATCCCCCAAGACTGACCCGACCAACTTCCCACCTCTACTTTTCCCCCTCATTGGCTCTCCCTCCCCTCCCCCTCCCACACTCCCCTCAGCTCATCCCAACCCCATTCACACTGTGCCCTCCTCACCCCATTTTTTTGGAATGGCTGTGGCTCCCAACACTCCCCCAACCCCCATGTCCCTTCTTCTGCTACTCCATATGACACTGCCTTCCTGCCCTGAACCCCCTCTCCTACACACATGCTTATAACTATTAATAGTCTCTCAGGATTTTTTTTTTTTTTGAGACAAGGTCTTGGCTCTGTAGCCCAGGCTAACCTTGAATGTGAAATCTTCCTACCTCAAACTCCTGAGTACTGGGGTTACGGGAGTGTGCATCCACATCCTGTACACCTGGCCCCCACTATCGAATCTTTGGAGCTAAGTGCCTACTGGGAAGGGGCTGGGTTCTAATAGACTCCTGCCTCAGACCCTCACTGTTGGGTGAGCCAGGAAATTGTCTGGTGCCTCTGAGAATCATTTGCTTGCCTGGAGAGTGGAGCCGAGTAACCGCCCTGCAGTGGGGCTGCTGTACAGACTGACTTGAGGAACACTTGCCAAGCAGGCAGGAGCCTTAATCTTGTGCATTTGCTGTTTTATAACTAATTGATCCTTTGGGGGAGGGGAAGGATGGAGCTGATTGTGCAAGCCCAGAGGGCCGGAGTGAAGGTAAACAGTGAACTGACTCCTGGGAAATACAGATAGCCCAGAGCTTAAAGAGGCATCTACAGATACTGGCCATGGGGCATTGCAGAGAATGAAGATACCTTTTTCTTCAGGTCACTACCCACCACAGCCTCCATCCTGTAGATACCACGGCTAACGTAGAAACTGGAGTTGAGGGTGCCCTGGACATCCCAGGTCCCTTGGTGGGTGGACAGGGAGAGTATTGCTGGAACCAACAGAGGAAGCAGGGGTGGTGAGGGAGAGCTGCCACAGGTTCCCTTGAGGATCTTGCTCTAAGCACAGAGCTCCAGGTGTGGGTAGAGATAGGGGACTTCTTGGCCCCTTATGAGGTCTTGGGATCAGGAGAACCTCAGGGCTATAGGGAACAGGTTCCTGCTTCTAGGTAGGGGAGAGCAGATTATGGAGACTGGGCAGGACTGACCTTGTGGGTGAATGAATGGGGCCTGTGGTCAAAGAAGACCAAAGATCTGCATTTAGCCTGAGCGTGTAGGGCACTGAGAGGCACCTGGTAGCCCATGAGAGTATGGTATGGAGCCAGCCTTCTTCCTCTTTTGCTTCACTGAGAATGAGCAGGAGAATTAGCATCTGGGATGTTAAGCTTTCTCTCATTCTAGCCCCAGGTGCTAGGTACCAATCTCAGCGCCCGGCCTGAGCTGGGCCAATCAGTGGAAGGGAAGACCAGAGTATTATCGGGGAGAGATGGCCATGGATGAAAAGTGACACACACGACAAGCACATAGTTACTTGGAGAAGCGGCCTTGGGGTCTGGGGCCTGGGAGAAAGGCCAGGTAGGGAGCTGGGAAAGTAAGGAAAGAATCCATCTTCAGAATGGGCCAGGAACAGGGAGACTGTAAAACACTGGGGAACTAGCAAGGCTGAAGATGAAGATGTCTGAGAGATGTGTGTGGATGAGTGGTCCAGAGTGGACTGTGTCTTCAATGGCTATCTATGAGCGAGGCTGAGCATTCTTGGGCATTGTGGGCTTGTTCCTCAGAAACTGAGTTTGTCTCTGAACATTCAGAGCTGTAGGGGAGGGGAGGGAGGGGGAGAAGGGGAGGATGTACCAGAAGATAGAATTACTAAAGCCTGGACTCCTCCAGGCCTGGCAGGCGGACATGCGCATATACTTCCCAGAGCATTGTGGGATGTTGGTTATCACTAGGGCCTGGAGGCTCAATTCAGTTCCTTCTGCTACATTTGCCTTTCCATAAGTGAGGAAAAGAGGAGCCTAGATCCTTGGAAATAGAGGGGTAGACATCTGACCAGGCCCAGGCTGTAGCCCTTTACCCAGATTAAGGAGATCCAAATTAGAATCCTGGTGCTACCATGTTCCAGCCTATGGGGTTTTGGCACATAGATAGTGTTCTAATTTCCTCATTTTATCCATCCATCCATCCATCCATCCATTTATGTTTTGTTTTGTTTTGTTTTGTTTTAAGACAAGGTTCCTCTGTGTAGCCTTGGCTGTCCTGGAACTCACTCTGTAGACCAGGCTGTCCTCAAACTCAGAGAGATCTGCCAGCCTCTGCCTCTGCCTCCCAAATGCTGGCATTAAAGACATACATCAGGCTGGTTTCCTCATTTTAAAAGAAGGGTAATATAACATCTGCGAAGCACGGTGCTAACTAAGCACGACTCTTTGGAGATACAGAGACTCAAACTTTATTTACACACACTAGGCAGGCAAGCATCCTCATTAACTATACCTCTACGTTGGTTTTTTGTTTGTCAGATTGGTTTTTTTGAGACAAGGTTTAACTGTGTAGCTCAGGTTAGCCTGGAATCTGAGATCCTCCTGCCTCAGCCTTCTGAGTACTGAGATTACAGATGTGTGCCACTAAGTTCAGCACCTAACGCTTTCTTTACACCCCCACCTTATAAGGAGATTATGCAGGTGAGAAAACAGGAAGCCTGAAGGGTTACGTGATTTCTTTTTCCTGTGGTCACCTGGCAGGCGAGAAGTTGCAGATTTTAGCCTTAGAGCCCGGCCCTTCGCAGAGTATGTGTATCTCCAAGTCACTGTGAGGGGTAAATGAGATAATGCACATAAAGAAGTATTTAGCTATTGCCTGGCACACTCAGGAACTCAGGAACACTCAGGCAAGTGCTCAGGAACTAATGCTGTTATTACTTATTCATTGGCACGGGTGCTCCGGAGTTTTTTGGTTTATAGCTGGGCAGATAGCAGGGGGCTGGGGAAAGAACTGAGAACCTTCTTGGGGGAGGGATAAGATAAGAAGGCAGCTGTAGAGATGTAATAGGTGCAGGGGCTGGTTGCCGGCACAACGTGCTGGTGGGAGGGTGAGGCGGCGAGGCTAGCCAACTAGAGGAAACAGAAGTGAACCGCTGTGTGTTTACTTAAAGATCACTCCTGTGATCTCACTGGCCAGACATCTGGTTTTCCTGGGCATCCCCAGGGAGTGGAAGTCAGACAGCATTACTTCAGCAGCTCTGATGCCATTCACCTCAGGTCTGCTTGAACTGGCTCGATCGCTTGAGGGCTCAGGCCATTTCACTACACACTGAATCACAGCTATAGGTCTGGACCTGAAGCTTGCTGGGAGTGGCAGTCCCTTCTGGGTTGGTCTCTCTGCTCAGAGCTGGAAAACACAATCTGCCTCCCGGACCAGATCTGTCCTTCTAAGGATGTCAGAGGTTGCAAGGCATTGAGAGAGACACTGGGTGAATCCCCATCCCCTTCCCTCCCTAACTCCTGGAGAGGAGACCTCAAGAGAGTATTCACCAGGCAGCTGCCCTGTTGTCTGAAGGCCACTAAAACTTCACAAGTCTTTAACAAATTGGAGGAAAGAGCATGAGTCATAACAGGCAGGGAGGAGAGAGGCTGGGAGGGTTCTAGAAGCCTTGGTTATCAGGTGAGACCCCTGCAGGGCAGTCAGCCACAGAATTGTTCATTACAACCTTCTTTCTGAGGTAGGGGTCCTGGAGAATCAAAGAGTCCCATGAAACTCACTGGGGCAAGCCAGGTTGGGGCCAGATGGGTCTTAGACGGTGGGGAGGCTGAGGGCTGCAGTCAGACAGCCTTCCTTTTGCCCAGCTTCTCCAATAAAAACAGAACAAAGCCTGAATGAATGTTGGTTAAAAGAGGCTCCATACTGCTCATCTGTCCTTGGCTCTGAGCTTAGGTTCTGCCTAATATTGCAAAAGTACCACAGCAATGGCTTTCATGGTCCCCTTCCTGTCTTGGGTCATGATCACTTATTCAATTCAATTCGTTCATCCTCTTCGCTCATTCATTCAGCAGGCATTTCCAGGCACCTAGCCCGTGCTGCTCCTGTCTTAGGACAACACAAACTATTTCCTCACCCCTCGTTTTATTCCTATCAGCCACTGAACCTGTAGGTGTTTCGGGTGTTTTTGTGCCAAGCCTAGATTAGGGAGGGCTGGGTCAGAAACAGTCTATAGCCTGGTCTTTGCCTCAGGAACAAATCCTCCCTTTGAATAATAAGCGTCTTGGCAGAGGTATCGTTTGGGGCCCATCTGCCGTCCAGCCCAGCTTCCCTAGGTTTTCTAGTTTTATATCTCTAGCTTTGCAAACTCTCCAGGACTTTACAAGATCTAATAAATTCATGCTGGCCCTTGCTCTGTGTGTGTCTTCATGTGACTCTATATGAGTGTTCACGTACATGTGAGTGTTCGTGCAAGTGTGTATGCTCATGTGAATATGTGTGTTTACGAGTGTGTTTGTGTATTCCTGTGAGTGTGTGTTTGTGTGTGTTCATGTGAACATGTGTGTTTGTGTCCGTGTTTGTGTTCCTGTGAGTGTGAGTGTGTGTGTGTGTGTGTCTGTGTGTCTGTGTGTTTCCAGCAAGGGCTGTCCAGAGGATACATTCTACCTGAGCAGACACTCAGCTAGACAGCTTGAGTTGACAGGGGCGTGATTCCAGTTTTATGCAGCCTTATCCCAACTGTAGACCCCACTAAGACCTTCTTCCAAGAGGGGACTGCCCACAGGGACTGAACACCCAAACAAGGCTGGCAGTGGTTTCTCTTAGTCCTTGAGGGAGAATGTGTGGGAAGGCAAGAGGGAGTAAAACCAATGAGGCACCCTTGGAGGGCATCACCTCTCAGAGTGCATCACCTCTCAGAGTGCATGACCTCAGGGTCCCTTGGGTCTCAGTCCCTACCTGTGTTTCTGGGCCTTTTTCCAATCCTGAAGGTGCCTGACCCAACAGCCTTGTCCCATAGGCCCTATTTGACTTGCTGAAGAGACAGAAACAACCCAGGAGATTAGAGTTTGTCTGCATTCTGTGGCCCTGCCTCTGCCTCTCCCCAACTCAGAGACCTATCAGAGTGTTCTCACAATGTTCTCTGAGGAGCTGGATTCTAAGCAACAGCTGGCCCAGCAGAGGGAGGCTGTGAGCAACAGGGGCATGTGTGGGGGAGACTGGGGGCTGCATACCACGCGCCCAGGAATGGGGGGCCTGTGTCTGCACAGGCGTCCCACACACACACACTGTCTGACAAAACGAGCTGCTGCGTCCTTGTCGTCTCTATTTTTAGATGGAACTGGAAGGAAAGGAAATTCGGGGGCCAAGCTACCAGCCCCGGCTGCCGCTGCCAGCACCCATTCCACGTGGTGCGGGGGCAAGGAGGAGCCCCAAGTACCACACAGTCTAAGGGAGGCAGCACATTGCTCCCTCCCACCTGCCAACCCAGATACAGGGACCTGATGGAGCCTAGAGTCAGGGATATGCTCTTGGCTGCCAACTGAGGAGGCAGTGCCTCCTTCCCGCTTGACCCTAGGGCCCTGCTGGAGGTGTCCTGTCGGAGAAGATGGTTGAGGATCTAGACCTAGTTTGGTCTCCTGGAAACAGGACTTAGATAGTTCTGAGATATTTCTATCTGGGTTCTTTGAATGGAGCCCGTGCTTTTTTCCGCAGGCATAAATATCTTAGAAGGTGTTGGGGGCTCACTCTTCCTCAATAGGATACTTGAATCTAGAGACCCCTCCAACCATTCCAGCAGCAGAGTTGGGGACAGAAAGGGAGGTGTTCAGTGTCTCCACTGACCTGGCAGAAGAACAACTTGGCAGAAACTCACAACTGCCACGGTCACATTTTTAAAAGTCTGAGTTCAGAAAAGACAGTCCAGGTGTCTGTTGAGTCTGCAGACAGATGTGGATCCAATCCTGACTCCTCCTTCTAGCTGTATGACAACAAGGAGGTGAACAAAACTCTCTGGGATTCTATTTTCCCGCCTGTAAACAAACCACACCTTTCTTGTAGGGAGATTAAGTGAGAAAATGTGATAAAACCTAACCATCCGATAATGGAATTTCAAAACCAGATTCAGAGTGTTGGAGAGATGGCTTAACAGTTAAGAGCACCCAAAACTTTCCCAGAGGACCTGAGTTCAACTTCCAGCAGTCAAATAGCTACTAACAACCATTTGAGCTCAGTTCCAGGGGCATGCACAGTACCCAGAGATATATGCAAGCAAAATACCCACATATATCAAATAAATAATAATCATAAATAATAATCAAATCTTTAAAAATTTAAAAAGAAGATTCAGGACAGCCCTGGGTCTGAACCTCATGGAATAGCTAATCTCAGGACCACAATGCACATCCATAGTACTGGGCAGATTCTCCAAGTGACCTAGGATCCCCACACACATGTTTAAGAACCACTAAAGACTCTGATCTCAAAGTTAAGAGATCTGGATGTTAAGACCATAGTGGCCTCTCACTACTTGGGAAGCAAGCTTCCTTCTCAGTGTCTCCATTCCCTTTGTGACTGTTATACCAACCGATTCCTCTGGTCCAGCTAGGACACGTAGTCGTGAATCCTCCCTAAGGCTATGGAGTACAACATTTTAGTTTTTGCTTGTTTGTTTGCTTGCTTGTTTGCTTGCCTGTTTGGTAGTTTTTGAAAGAGGGTCTCTCTATGTAACCAGGCTGATGTCTAACTCATGATCATCTTGTCACAGCCTCCCAGGTGCAGGGACTGATAGGCATATCCACCACACCCTGCTTTCTGCGGAGTCTAGTGAGCAGTGATGAAGAAGGTTTCTCAGACTTGGACTGGGGGCAGGTTTGAAGGCAGCATGGGAGGGCCCCTGCCTACTCCTTCCCAGGAGCTGGTATGGTCCATCAGCCAACATGTCAGCCAGCCAGCCGACAGAAACTGAGCTGCATCCCTCCACCAACCCGGGAGGCTGTTGCCATGGCAACTTCATATTTATCCACTTTAGCTCCTAATTAAGGGGAAAAGCATATAACATATTGGATGTCAAGGAGGCTTTGTGAGCCTCAATTTAGCGGCCGTGCCTGGATGTCAAACTCAAGCATGATTGCTGTTAATCACCTCCCAAATTACCAAGACAGGTCACAAAGGGGGAGGGCCCCCAGGGACAGGGGCAGCAGGGCCCGGGGGAAGGGGGGGAGTAGATGAGGTGGGGCCAGGAAGGGCGACTTATTCAGCCTCATGACCTGGGAGACTGCTGGGCAAACATTGGTCCGATTAGAAGGTCTGTGGGGACAGTGGTCAGGTCTGTTTTTACTGACCCTGTGTCAGAGAGCTTTGACCTGGAGGTTCACAAATAAAGGCCTTTCGTCTGTAGAAAGGAATTGGCCAACTCATAAACCAAGAGGCAAGTAAAGACCATCTGATAACTCCTGGTCTCAGAAGGAAGATGGAAAGATGACTGGGCATGGTAAATGTAGACCAACCTATCATCCAGTGAGATGGATGGCACTACTTAGTAGATAGGCAGTCTGATGTGGGTCCACTTAGGATGAACTGACTGGGTGGCTGCATTTACCAGTTTACCCATGGTCTCCCAAGACATTGGTTCTTGAGCTCCAGTTAGGCCAGCTCCTACTGTGGTGGTGCTGGCCTGTGTCACTAAGCAGTACGTCAAAACCATGCTTCTTGAACCCTTGCCTAGTTCCTAGGACCCTGTGCAGGCTGACAGAGCCTGTTTGGTGCCGGAGGTATTGATTAGGAGGACATTAGCAGAGCAGGTAGGAGTTTGCATTTGGGTAGAGTGTCATGTTGACTATTTATAACACATGTGATTCTGACCACAGCACATAACCTCTTTGATTCCATGCCCTCATCTGTCAGATGGGGATTATGGTAACTCCTATGTCATGTGTTGTGTGAGGCTCCCACAAGACTATATCCAGAAGGCACCCAGCACATTCCCTAGCACATAGTGTGCCCTCAGTATTGGTGCAGATTATCACCTGAAGAGGCAGGCTTGGAAAGAAGGCACATGGGGATTGAGGGTTGGTCCTGGAGGAGTAAAGGATCATTTCTTTGAGCCCCCTTTTGACCAGCTCTGAAAGAAAAAAACTCAGAAGAAAGCCTTGATAGAGGCAGGGGAGGGGGCTGGGAGAGAGAGGGGATGGAACCATGGACACCTGTGTGAGATACATAGGGGTGTTTCTGAGCCTAAGAGAAGGCCATAGGAAGGAGGCCCTGGGGCTTGCTTGCCAGCCAGCCTAGGCAAATGATGGGCTCCAGATTCAGTGAGACCTTGCTTCAAAGTAGAGAGTAGAGAGCAACAATTAAGGAAGATGCTTAACATTGACCTCTGGCCTGCACATGTGTGTGTGCATACACATACATACACATACAGAGGGGGGGGGGGGAACAGACACAGAGACAGACACAGAGAGAGAGACAGAGACACAGAGAGACAGAATATACCTGGGATGATTGCACTCTAGGCTCACCATAGACTTCCTAAATGAGAATCAAGTGGTATGGCCTTATGACTGTCTTCAACACTCCCTAGAGTATCTGAGACTCAACCAAGCCTGTGATCAGAATCATCGAGGCCACTGCAGGTCAGAGCTTCAAGCAGAGATAGACAAATCCTCCCCACACCTGCCTTTTGCATGTAGTACCCAGGTTCTGATTGAAAGGTTGTACCTGGAAAAAATCCACAACAAAAACATCTGAATGTTGCTAGTACTGATAACCCACAGCCAAGGACCAGCCAAGCAAAAGCTTGAATGAATGAATGAATGATGATGATGAGGAGGAGGAGGAGGAGGAGGAGGAGGAGGAGGGGGAAGAAGAGGAGGAGAAGGAAGAAGAGGAGGAGATGGAGATGGAGCAGGAAGAAGAGGAGGAAGAGGGAGATCAGGCACCAGTTAAGTGCATCTCATGAATTATCTCTTTTAATCCTCTTAACAGCTACTGAGTAGGTCAACCCATTTATACAGATGAAAAAGTAGAGGTTCAGAGAGGTATTTCAAAGATCACATAACTTGTTCATGTCATTCAAACCTTGATCATCTGAATCTGTGGGTGACATGACCCCTCTCTCACACACTCTTCACACAGTTCAGGAAACAGGAGGCCCAGAGAGCTGCAGTGACTTTCTCAAGATCACACAGCAAATTGGTGGTAGCAGAAGGACTAGAATCCCGTCTCCTCTTCCTTCTCTCCATTCTTCAGATACAGTTTGCAGACAAGATGGTCCAAGGGGAAGCGTTTTCAGGTCTGGATGCCCCTCTAGGTAAGAGGCCGGGAAAGAACAAGTGGGATGACAGAGGATGACACTCAGGAAAAGGAACAGCTTGTGACAAGGTGACCATGGTGTCTGTGGCAGCCTTACTGGCCTGGTAGGAGGAGCTGCATGGCCTGGTTTCCACAGATGTGGGCTGCAGCCGCCTGCTGAATGGGAGACTATTAAGGGAAAATGCTTTGCAAGGAGCTGAGCAGCCTGGTGCACAGACCATCGGGTGCTGAATGGGGGCTTTGTCTCTCTAGCCTCCAGCAGACGTCTGCTGCCTGGGTCTGTGTCTGGGATGCTGGCTGGTCATGAGGCCAGAGGGTCACTCTAAGGAGGTTCTTTGACCTCCACTCCTTCATGTCCCTCTCCCCGGGGTGGTTCTGGGGGCCAATCAGAGGGCACATGCTAATTACTGAAAAGTGACTCTGTTTTGTTGTTTGTGAAGTGGAACTAACGGGAGTGGGGGTCACTTATAACTTCATGAAGCCTAAACAGGAAAGAAAGGGTGCTTCAGTAGTGCTGGGTGGTAGCTCCAGTAGATGTTATATAGGGCCCGAGCCTTCTCCTCGATCTCGCTCCACCCCATAATTCCCAGGGAAAACTTTCAAATCTCCCCTCTGTCCCTCCCTGTAACAGATAAGACATCAGCTCACGACAGCCATCTTGGGTGAAGTGAGACTGTGTGTGGAAGAGGATCAACCCTAAAGGAAGAGCTCTGAAGAACGTCAAGGTCCTAGCCTACACCCCCTGACTTAGGACACCCTTAAAGGCTGAAAGGTGTATGGCTGTCAACACCACAAGCCTTTAAGGGTGCTGGATCCTCCGTTTACACCCTCTTCCCAGACATTTTGCCAGCCAGCTTTTTTCTATGATTTAGATGTCGTTAGCTGCTTCAAAGAAGCCACTTTTCAAACCCCCAATCCCTCCTGATGAAGCTCCCATCCCTCTCTCGGGCCGGAAGTCCTGAGAGGTTAGAGATGTATAGGCTCATTGAACATAGCTTGGCCCACAGTAACCCATTTATGCAAGATGAAAGGGTGAATGAGTGAAGAAATGATTTGATTTCTTGGCCCAAGGGAGAAATAAAGTAAAGGGGAATGTTTGGTAGAGTGAAGAGAAAGCAGTGGGGGTGGGGGGGTAGAGGAAGTGGGGTAGGGTGGGAGTGGGCGGGGTCGGGTGGAAGTGGGCGGGGTCAAGAGAGACCGAACACAACAGGCTGGGGCCTCTCCCGGGTGAGAGACCAAGCTGACCTCTCCTGAGACCTGTCTTGAAGTTAGACTGTCGTCATCATAGCTGGTGGTTGCTGAGGTCCCTCTGCACGTGAGCCACTACGGTCAGCACTTCAAATCCTCCCAGTCTGCATGTGTGTGCTGCCCCATTGAGTCTGGTATACTCCCAATACTAGGAATCGACCCCAGGGCCTCAGGTGTGCCCATCTAGTGCCCTCTTCCTGAGCCCCTTCATTACATTCTTAAAGCATCTCTGTGAGAACAGCTACCACCCCTGCCTTCACTGTATAGAACAGAAAACAGAAATGGAGAGAATTGAAGACCCTGTGCCCAAGGCCGTATAGCCAGCAATGGTATAGCCATAGCTAGGCTTAGCACCCAGGCATGAGTGTTTGCAGGGTAGAGCAGAAGTCATTTCTCCACCTCCCAGGAAGCAGAAGTGGCTGGGACCTGGAGCTAGAGATGGAGACAGTTCAGCCATTCAGTCAGCTTTTGGTGAGCAACCAGAGTGCTGGGCACGCCAGGGAATGCAGAGTTGGTGAGCAGCCCAGCCAGCCAGCTCTCCCTCCTAGCAGACAGACTGACTGACCTCAGGGAGAGTAAGGGGGCTAAGTCAGCCCATGCAGAGGCAGCAGGTGGTCTTTGTCCACGGGTGGCTTGCGGATGGACAGTGGTGAGCCCTGGGTGCAGAGTTGTTTGCAGAGAGCTGTTTGAAGCTTCCTGCTGGAGACTTCATTGTGCGACACTTGCTGAGTTCAGCCCCGTGGCTCCTTGGCACTCTAGGCACCAACAGGGCCAACTTCTTTGCCATCTCCAGAGAGGTTGGTTCCCTGCTTCTCAAGGCTTGGCAGATCATTCTAAGACACTCTTTTCCCCAACCCCCAGCCATGGGATGCCAAGCATTACAGTGGCCTTCTCTCCTGATGAATGCCAACAGCATCCTTTTAGCAGAGGCAGAGTTCCTGGGCCTGGCCTGCCTGACACTCCAGCAGCTGCATTCTCTGATTGTCCGCTGTGCTGGAAGCAATGGCCCATTAGGCTTAGCCTCTGCCGTGTGGAAATAACCCACTGAGAGGCAAGAAGCACAGTGGTGGGATGTCTTGGCCAAGTGCTGATTTCATGCCATTCCTCAGAAGAAGCATGGCCTCTCCGTGCTGTCCTGGCAGCTGGAGGTCTGTCACATCTCAAGCCCTGGTTCTTGAGATGCTGGGCACAGTAGGAGAGACCCGGGATTGACTATGAAGAACTGGGAACTTGAGCATTCTCGTCATCAGAACGTGCCACTCTGATGCCTTGACTTTACATGTGGACCCTCAAGCCTGCATCGGCCTTGTTCAGTTACCATAGGACCAAGCCAGATGCTGGCTGCAACACGAAGATTTGAGGGGCTGCTGGAGTTAGGAGGTCAAACTGAGGTCGGAGGAAGGATTAAATAAGATGAGAAATGAGGACTGGGCACGGGGTCGAGGCCATGGTTAGGGATAGATTAAGATTAAATACGTGGGAGTTGGAGAGATGGCTCAGTGGTTAGGAGCACTGGCTGCTCTTCCAGAGGTCCTGAGTTCAATTCCCAGCAACCACGTGGTAGCTCACCACCATCTACAACTGAATCTGATTCCCTCTTCTGGCATCCATGACAACAGAGCACCCGTATACATAAAAATAAATAGATAAATCTTTTTAAAAAGTGATTAAATATGCAAGGCAGTGGTGGCACACGCCTTTAATCCCAGCACTCGGGAGGCAGAAGCAGGAGGATCTCTGAGTTCGAGGCCAGCCTGGTCTACAGAGTGAGTTCCAGGACAGCCAGGGCTATACAGAGAAACCCTGTCTCGAAAAATCAAAACAGGGGCTGGAGAGATGGCTCAGCGGTTAAGAGCACTGACTGCTCTTCCAGAGGTCCTGAGTTCAATTCCCAGCACCCACATGGTGGGTCACAACCATCTGTAATGGGATCTGATACCCTCTTCTGGTGTGTCTGAAGACAGCAACAGTGTACTCACATATATATAATAAATAAATATATCTTTAACAAAAAAAAAAAAGCAAAAAAACAAACAGAAGGATTAAATATGTATGGAGATACGGGAGGTGTGTCTCAGCAGTAGGACACACTTTCAGTGTGCAGAAGACCCTGAACTCAATTACCAGATGACAAAAACCTTACACACACACACACACACACACACACACGTGTGTATGTGTATATAAACACATACATGTAAAAAAATCTCCACATATATTGGAACTGAGGTTGGAAAGAGTGTTGGGATTATTATTGCTGTTAGCTGTAGGATCTGATGGGGAGTCCATCTTGGTTTTGATATCGTGGGTGGGATTAGGGATTAGAGCTAACATTGTAGCCAGACATAGGCTGGATATAGGGTTAGAGATAAAGAGAGGCTCAAGCTGTTTGTGGCAGAATTGCAGAGCTGCTGTGAGTACGAGGTCATGTTTGATTTGATTCAGAATCGGATCCGAGAGTGACTGGGAAACTATAGGAACCCGGTTTTCTTATCACCTACCAAGGTGAGTACTTTCTCAGCGGATGAAAAACCCAAAGCAAGATGGCAGGGTCCTCTCCTTCCCCCTATCACTGCTTACCTTCCCACCATACCTACATTACCCTCAACTCCATCTCTGGGTCTTAGGCAAAGTCTGGGTTCAAAGGTCACTTCCTTACTGCCCTCCCCAGACAGAACTGTCTGGGGCCTGATCTGTGCCTTTCCTAGCCAGCTGCATTATGTAGTGTCCTCCAGGGGTAGGGACCCAGACATGCTCCCTCAGCTGGGCCTCATCCTAGGGGTGAGCAGGGACATGGGTGCATGATGTCCACCCCCCCTTCCTGCCCCTTACCACAGCCCTGATCTCTTGACATCATTCTGCAGAGGCCCCAGTCCCTGCCTGCCTCCTCTTGCTTCTCAGGGTGACAACATGACATCCTCCAGCCCTCAGCGCTGGGGTCAGGCTTTTAACGCTGCTGTTAGGAGCACTGGGGCCCCTCTTTCCCTCTGCTCCCCCTCCTGAGTGTCCCTTCATGCAGAAGTGTGCATCAGGGCATGAAGCAGAGGACGGTTGTGACACTGTGATGCTTTTTAAATGCAGGCAATTAGTGGCTGAATAAAATACAGAGTAAGCACCTCTGCCTGCTCTTGGCACAGCCTTGCTGAAGGCTGCCAGGGTGAGGGACTCGGCACTGATGGGGAAACAGATAGTGACCCTGCTCCTGGGCAGGGGCTGTTTGCTGGGACCATGCTGCAGAGAATAGAGAGTTGACGTTTATCTATAAACTCAGTCTTTCCAGAATTGGGAATAGTTGATCTGCTTGGTCTGCTCTAACAAAATGCTCCAAATTGAGTAACTTAAAAATCAAAGAAACTTATTTCTCACACTCTATGATCAAGACACTGGCAGATCGGATGGCAAGAGGCCCAGCCTCCTCCTAGGAAGTGCCTCTGGCTGTATCACATGGGAAAGGGGCAAAGGAGTTTCCTAGATCTAGATTATAAAGATGCTAGTTTCATTTGTGAGTCTTCAGGAACCCAAGGACCTTCCTAAGGCCACACCTCCTAGGAATAAGGATTACTTCAGCATATGAATTTGGGGTACCATAAATATTCAGGCCATCACCAGGGAACACAGCGAGGCTGTGGCAGATCTTAAGGGATCTGGGAGACAGTCCTATAGAACAGCATCAAGCAGAGGACAGTGGCCGTGGAATGTGACAGACTTGGGTTAGCACCTTGGTTCTACCATTGTGCTGGCTGGCTTTTCATTGCCGTAGCAAAACACCAGACACAGTCAACATATAAGAAAGATTATTTTGCCTTATCATTTCAGTGTGTGGTCACTTGTTACTTTGGTCCCCATGGTGGAGGAACGTGGTGAGAAGTGAGAGGGAGAAGAGAAAAAAAGAAGAAGAAGAGGAAGAGATTCCATTACCCCAGGGTCCCATTTATTCCCTTCAAATGTATGCCTCCAAACATTCAAGCTCCCTTCCATTAGGCCCTTCCTCCTGAAGAGTCCGCCACCTTCACCACTGTCTCAGCTAAAGTTTGAGAAGTGATAATTCTCTGGTTTTCCATAGTGCCACAGGCTGACAACCAAGCCTGTAACATGTGACCATTGGGAGGCATTTGAGATCCCAACCATAACAGCCACTCACCAGCTGTGCGACTTGGGCAGGTTGCCTCCTGTAGAATGAAAATAATCAACAGTGTCACTCTGTGAGTGATGTTATATTTAAATGAGGTACTTAGGGAACCACACCCCCAAAAGGGAATGAGGCCAAAGTGTTAAGGACTTTGAGGCTGTATTAAGAAGTCTTGGGGTGACATAGATCTTGAGACATGGGAACACAAGGGAAGCTGAGTGGACCCTTGGGGCTTGGGGTTCTTTCTGCCTCCCTCACTGATGCCCCTCTCTGGTATTCCACAGAGAAACAGGTGGACAGGCTATTAGCAGATGCAAGAGAAAGCACAGAGATGTAATGAGTCCAGGGGTGAGTTTCCCATAGGTTCTCCTCTTTGTCCCTTCTGCTGGGATGCCAAGGACATAGATAACCCCCTTGGATGACAATCTGAAGGTCCCCAAGCCCTAAACACACACTAGCTGGGAGCATCCTCACAGACCTCCGCTTTACTGTTTTTCCTGCTAATCTGTGAGTCCCTCCCACACTGTTCCTAAGATGAGACGGGCCCATGAGGGTGCTTCTCAGGGGATGTGGCTGTCTCATGAAAGCAGCTCCACAGATCACAGCTGGGGAACAGAAAAGGCCAGGTACTTGGCTCCTGCTCCCATAAGGACCCCCATCCTGTTTCTGGCTCAGCTTCTTTCTTTAAATAAAAGCAATGACATCATCTTCATGCTCAGTGGCTGAGCCAAAAAGAGGTGATTTGAGATACTGTGGAAGAAAAACAAAAGACAATTGGGGTGGCAAGGCCTTGGCCAAACAAAGGACAAATTCCCAGTCCCCTTCAGTGTTCTTTATGTATCTCTGGAGTCCACCCCAGTGTGTGTTGGCAAGTGAAAATTAAAACTGCTGAGTCACAAGATATTAAAGCAAGGATGGGGCTCCCTAGAGCTGCTGGGAAAGCAGAGGCTCACACACAGCAAGGTAGAGTCTAAGGGATCTAGACAAACTCCCTGGTGGGCATGCATCTCGGTTCCCCCATCTATAAGATGGGTGAGGGGCTGGATAGCAGAACTAGGCTTGGTGGTGAAGGCCTGACTGCTTGAGAGACTGAAGCAGGAGAAAACGAAAGCAGACTACTCAGTGAGACCTTGTCTCAAAACCTTAAGAATGCAGCTTAGGGGTTACAGCGTCTGCTAGCATTCGTGAGATGGTGGGTTCAGTCATCAGTACCATACATGTGTAAGCCTGCATACCCCCGAAGAAGGGAGGGACAATAGTGTCAGCCTTACAAGCACTTTGTGAGAAGGACAGGGACATAATGGCCACAAGTCCCAGGTTCATAGTAAGGCTCCAGTCGGTGGTGACCATTGGGAATGTGAATGAGCAAAAAACGACACTCACATGCTGTTGGGCTGGCACCTGAGACCTGCTCTACAAGAGACAGTGCACAGTGCAAAGAGCTGTCCCCATTTGTACTCCAAGAGTCCTCCACCCGCTGTCACCTATCAGCAGGGCTTCCCTTGGCCCACTTGCCCTCCCTCCCAGCCATGGTCCAGGTCTTACAGTCATGGCCAACATGCTCTCTAGCTAAAGGATGCTTGGGTAGCAATGGGAGGAGGGCTCCACACCCGCCCACATCCATGTTCTTGGGCAACATCTAGCTGTCCCCAGCAGCAGTCCTGGACTCAGGTTCTGCCAGGTCACTGGGTGTGTCCCCAGCAGTCTTTGTTAGCTCAAGAAACAGCAACTCCTGCCAGAGCTCTGGGAAGAGTTTCTGGTCTCCCCTCCAGGCACAGTCCTAGACCCTTCTGGATTCTTCTGAAAAAGCCCTGGGTTCTATTTACCTTGTGCATCTTCAAGGCTTGGTGGGGCTCCTGATGGCTTCTCCTCATTTGGGCACTTGCCACTCTTCTGCTCAGAGTCTCTTTTATCTCCTTCCTGTCTCAACTGTCTTTTTTCCCTGAGTCCCTCTCTTTTTCTGTCTTTCCACATCCTTGTCTCTGATCCATCTCACGATCCAGCTTACTTTGGTCTCCAGGTTTGCCTCTCTTTCCCTGTTTCCCTGTCATGCCTCTGCCCCACCCTGCATACAAACCAGTGGCCTCTCTCCCCAGTCTATGCTGTGTCTTGCTACATTCTACATGAATTTATTTTCTTGCTCTCTAAAAGTTGAATCCCAAGCTTTGAACAAAAAAAGACCAAAGGGCAAAGGCCAGGGCCTGCTATCCAATGAGGGAAGGGCCTCTTCTCCACCCAGCTCTCTTCTTCCTCAGTGTGGGGTGCAGCCCTGGCTCTCTGTGCTTCCTGAGCACGGGTGTGTGTGGGCTGAGGGCAGAAGGCCCATCTTGCCTGTCATCTGGAGAGACGTGTGTGCAAAATGTTAGTTCTATGGCTCTGATTCAGCTTCTAGGCGGCTGGCTGCAGAACACAATGATGCAAGGGGGTGATGGGGACCCAGAAGAAGGAGTGAGTGGGAATGGAGACAGAGTCCTAGGTTTTGGCAGAGGACCTCAGCTTGCCAGGCCAGAACTCCAGGTGGTTTCATGAGGGTGTGGGTGGGGTCAAAGCAGCACTGGATGCCATGATATTTGTTAGGAGTCCTAGGAAGAAAGCATGCTGAGCAGCGGGTATTTGGGGATGAAGGGGACCCCAAAAGGGGCAAAGGGGATCTGTGGATAAGAGGTGGGATAGTGTGTGGTGAACGTGATGGGTGGAAGGAATGGATCAGAAGAAGACAGCCCACAACGTTGACACACATGAGTGGTGAGAGACCATGGGCTGAGCATTTTGGGCCTTCTCTCTGCATGCGACTCAGATGTCTCCCTGCTGTGCTTCTTGCCAGGTCTTTCCCCTGGCAGCCCCAGGCCACTCCCTCTCTGCTCTCTCAGTGTAACTTGTGGTTGTTGTGTTTGAGTAGTTTCATTTATAGAGACCGCTGTGCTTATATAGCTATTTATATAACCCGAGGGGACCTGGAGTTCCGGACATTCCTGCCTCAGTCTCCCAAGTGCTCCATTACAGGTTACCTGTGTAGTTCTGAGTAGCTAGGGCCCTTCTTGATGTAGGATATCCCACTTACAGATCCCCTTATCACCATGATCTGTCTCCCGAAGGTGACTGTATTTTAGGGTTTTTACCTTCGAAGTGACTGGTACACACTCCTTACATTTGACCAGTGTGTGGTCAGCCATTGAGGATAATTTAGACATTCCATAAGAGACCAGATTTCCCACTGTTTCCCATTTCCACAATTTTTGGACTACACCGCAGGGATGAGGAAGGGGCCACAATGACCTCTTTGTTTTGGGGACCAAAGACCAGCTTTTAAATAAATGCTAATGATGCTAATGTCGGTAACACTCCCTGAGAGCCCCCCTTGGGCTAGGCTGTAGAGGATCCTTACATTTTTATCATCACACGGAAGAGCTGAAAACTGAGGCTCAGCAAGCAGAAGTCAGGAACCTGGATTTGCCAAGGTGGGGCTGGTCAGGAAACCAGAACAAGCAACTCAGAGGTTGGGTCCTGGGAAGTTAATGCTGGAGGCTCTCAAGGGTGAAAGGGTATGGAACATTCCAGGGAGACCGCTAGTTTAAGTGTACAGCTTCGGCAGGGCCGGCCTTCCAGCTCCTTCCCCCCACCCACAAGGCCTGAGGCAGCATCCCAAGTTCAAGAAGCACTGCCAGACTCACATGGGCCTCAGATCCCCCTGCCTCCACTGACACCTTGAAAAGTCGCTAATTGGTTACACTTGTGGCCATTGGGGGGAGGGGTGGCCTATATTTAGTCCCCTTTTTCTGGGGTGTAAATGGAAGCACGAGGTGAGGCAAGAGCCCTTTCAGAGTCCATTCCTGTTTTCCAGTCCTGTTCTACAAGTAGCAGGAGCCCCTGGCAGCAGGGAGATGCTTGGAGACCCTCCCCACGTGTCTCTGTGTGGGTGCGCTGGGCTGCTGTGTTCCTGAGACGCCGGTGGGTGCGTGACGATGGCAGCTCCCACCCGGCAGAGCCGTGAACAGAAGGGGCGAGCTGCCGGCAGCTTTAAATAGCTCCCTGCAGGATCTCACTTGCGGAAGCCCCACCCCCCCCTCCAGTCTGCTGCCCTAGGGAGGGGCCGTGTGAGCCCCAGAAATGAGGCCAAGACAGAGGGGCTCAGCCCCCACCTGAGAAACATCCTTGTCACGAAGCACCTGCCCGTGAGGCCGGAGCTCACTTTGGTTGGTTTTGTGTTTGTTTGGGGGTGTTTGTTTGTTTTGTTTTTGTTTTTTTGAACCCTCTTTTTCTGAAGGGGCAGGATCCAGGAGAATTCCCAAAACCTGGAACTGGGCAAGATGTGTTTCTGCCTGGGCATGTATTAAGGATGTAGGTCTTTCTTTCAAGGGGACAGGTTTTGTAAAGCTCAAGTACATCCATTCATTGCCTCGGTGAGAGACCCAACTCTCCGGAGGTGAATGGCTGGGTGGTCAGCTCCCCTCCTCACCTCTTGCCACCCTCTCTCTTCCCACCCTTCCTCTCATTTTCTCCAAGCTACAGACCTTACTCACTTGCTGATCATTTCTTTCTCCCACACATGCTCCACTGGTTGTCACCTTCGGACTTTTGTGTGTGCTATTTCTTCTCTTTGAAATGCTTCTCTGTGGCTTCCCCATGCTTGTAGACAGGACCACATTGAGGATTTCAGGCATCTTTGCCTTTCTGTATCCCTCTCTATCATTTGTGTATCAAAAGATACACAAATAATGCTTTCTGGCCTTTTGTATTACTGTTGCTTATTCAAAATTTTTCTTCAACCCCAAAGTTCACTGTTTTCCCTGACTTTCAGAGAAATGAACATCTTGACAAGGCTCTGAAGGGGGTGTGGGGGTAGGCTCTATACTGTAGTCTTTAAAGGTGAATTTAAGATCAACTAGGTTACTGGCTGTTTCCCACAAGGAACAAGAGCTCATCTGAGATCTCTACACAAGCTGAAGTTCATGAAGGAAAGAGACCAACTGGAGGAGAGGTACTCTAGGCAATGGGAATGGTTTACAAATATCAGGTGGCTTGAGTCCTGCTAGCTGATGAGATGACCTGGGGACATGAATGACCATGGGAGGTGAGGAGACAGAAGTCGGCCTGGTCCACACTGTAGAGGACCTTGGTGTTCACACTGTGGCACTGTTTCTTTTTCTGGGGAGGCCGTCAAGTGATGATAACTTATCTATTAAGCCTGTATTACTCTGGTTACCTATGAAATAAGGATGTATACCCTACTTGTCACAACCCCCTCCTGGCATGCCACAGCAGACAGCACCAATCAATTACAGCAGAGGTTCTCAAATTGTGGTCCTGAGACCTGAGGCACCAGCACCACCTGGGGATTTGTTAGAAATGCAAATGATCAGCCCTCACACTTGAGCCCTGGAATGGGAAACGCTGGGGGTGGAAGCCAGCAAGCTGTGTTTAACAAGCCCTCCAGGTGATTCTGATGCGAGATGAAATTTAAGAACCACTGAACTATAACACTGTTTCCTACGCAGTCCCTTCACACGGTCCCCTAGGCAGTTACTACTAACCCAGCTAACTGCACAGAGCCCAGGGCTGGGGAAGCTCAGATGGGGGCGTCTGCCGAGAGCCCAAGACGCTGAGGCCCTGGCAAGCCAGTAAATGGGCCAGGAACAGGCCTCAAGTTACTGCTGAGTATTGCACAACCTCAGAGCTTCTACTCCCTCTGAGCCTCAGTTTCCTTCTCTGGGCATTGCAGAAAGCGTCACTGAGTGGGACTACTCTGTAGCTTCTGAGCCAGAGTGAAGTGCCTTAGTGCCCTCCCCCTCCCCTGGGAAAACCCCTATGAATCTGCCTTTCTACTGCAGGGATTGGAGCGAGGCCTGAGCGCCTGAGCGGTGAGGTGAGTGGTGGCAGGGATGTTGCCCAGAGCTTGTAAGAGGCAGCACATGACTCAGCCTTGGAAGGAGGCATCCATCACCCTGGGCAGCAGAAGGCAGTGAGGGAAAGACAGCGTGACAGTGAGGGAAGCAGGAGTCAAGTACCCAGCCGCCTCATGCCCAGGCCTTGGAGTCATTAAACTACAGGAGAACCCTAAGCCCAGAGAGGGGGAAACCCCAAGATTCAGGGGAAATAGAAAGTGACCGTCAAATTATACAAAGGCACTCAGGATACAGAATGCGTGACCCTGAACTTCAAAGGCAATTCCTCCCCCAACCCCATTTACCTGGTTGCCTCTCTTCTCAAATGTCACTTCAAGAGAGTGGACCTCCCTGGTGAGCCATCTGATCGCTGCTACCTTTTCAGGACCTTGTGAGCTTTTATGTCACTCTTCAGAGTCACCCTACTGATCACTGATGCTCCCTGCATCCCCTGGAATGCAGTGCCTTCAGATCAGGGGTCTCCCTTCTCCATGGCTACTCCCCCTCTCACACCTGGAACAGGTCCTGGCACAGAGTGGGCACTCCACACAGCTGTCTCAACGTGCTGGGAGCAGCTGCCAATGACTTACTACCTTATGCCACCAAGTCCCTGCCATCTCTAATGGAGGATATGATCACCTCCCAATGTGCAGATGGCAACACCTCCGACAGAAAGCTAAGTGACTGGGTTGAGGGAGGAAGCAGTAGGAGCCCTGATTTCGACCTCTTTTTTCTGACTCTAAAGCTCAAAATACTAGGACATGAGAGCAGATGAGCTGCTGGGACACAACCCCCACCCCGTGTGTGTGTGTGTGTGTGTGTGTGTGTGTGTGTGTGTGTGAGAGAGAGACAAGCTTGTCTGTCTGTCTGTCTGAGATCCTGCAAAGGTAAGATCAGCACCAGGAGGGCCCTTCCCAAGCTGGAATGTCTTAGCTGAAGATTTTGGTGTGGGGGAGGGGTCCTGCTTTAACAGCTGCTGTCCACCTTCTGGAATTTGTTACCCACAAGGGGTCTTCCCAGCTAAAAATAGAAAAGAATTGAGAAAGAGCTGTGCAAAGTTAATGGATAGCAGGTCCCCAATGGTAATTAAAGGAAGTGAGAGATGCTGAGGGCTTGGGCCTTGAAGCTGGAGGTCAACACTGTGCTGGGGACTGCTATGGTCTCATTTTAATAGATCCCAGGTGCCCCAAGCAAAAGCCACAGGCCAGGAATCGTGGAAGACACTTGGTCTCACAGTCCCAGGCTAGTCACTTGCCAGAATTCTTGCTTCCCCCAGTCATAAACTCAGCTGGCCCACTGGAGCTAGGTACCTTGGTGACTCACTCACCTGCCTAGGGGGATCAATTTGTGTAGGATAGATAGTGTTTTATTGCCTTTTAATTGTGTGCGCGTGCGCGTGCCATGGTTCTCTCCACTCTACGGTTTCCATGTTTGGCAGCAGGGGCCTTTACTCCCTGCATCATCTCATGGGCCCTATGTACTGTTTATTTGAGACAAGGCTTTATGTAACCCAGGCTAGTCTCAGGCTCACTATAAACCTCTCCCAAGTTTTAGGTTATAACTATGAGCTACCACACCTGGCTTTGTCCTGCGTGCTAGCTAGTCTTGCGTCAAGTTGACACACAAACTGGAGTTATATGAAAAGAGAGAAACTTAATTGAGAAAACGCCTCCGTCAGATCTTGCTTTAAGGCATTTTCTTAATTAGTTATTGATGGGGGAGGGCCCAGCCCATTATGAAGGAGGCCATCCCGGGGATGGTGGTCCAAAGATCTGTAAGGAAGCAGGCTGAGCAAGGCACAGGAAGCAAATCAGTAAGCAGCACCCCTCCATGGCTTCTGCTTCAACCCCTGTCTCCAGGTTCCTGCCCTGTTTGTGTTCCTGTCCTGACTTCCTTCAGTGATGAACAGCAATGTGGAAGTGTAAGCTGAATAAACCCTTCCCTCCCAACTTGCTTTTTCGTTGTGGGTTTCACCCCAGGAATAGGAACCCTAACTGGGAACCCTAACTGAAACATTCTGGTATTTTCTTTGCTGCCCTTGGTTTTAGTCTCCAAAGTTCTAGGATTATACATGTGAGCCACCATGTTGGTCATAATTTCACTCATTTTGTTTCTGCTTACATTTTTCTTTTGGCTCTTTGAGAAATCCATACTGTATCAGTGAGATATCATATACACTTCATCACCCCCAGACCCCGTTACCTCAATATACCCCCTCATAACATCCAATCTTTCTTTTTGATAACCCACTGAGTCCCATCAGTGCTGCTTATAGGTGCCTGGCTATGAGGCCTTCCCTAGACTACAGGAGACCAACATACATTCAAAGAAGAAAGACTTAGCTGGCATGCAGAGAAATACACCTGGTGTGGGGTTTGTGGGTGCATTAACTATATCACACCAGAAGACAGAATCTCCCAGCTCCCCACATACACACGCCCAGCTCTTATGTTCTGTCAGTCACCCTCCTTCGTCTTCCGAACTGTTTCCTGAACCCTGGGGCAGTGGATCAGGCCTGGGGAATGGCTGGGAGGCAGATTGGTGATGATGTCCCATTTGGGGCTGAGCACCTGGGCTCTTCTCGGCTCTTTGGCCAGTTACATAGCTCTGCATTGGCTGCTGCCCGCTGCAAAGACAAGCTTCTCTGACCAAGGCTGAGAGCAGCCCAGGCCCTGAGTCAAATCTGGTTCCCACCCAGAACTATTTTGGGGGGAAAGGAGGCTTCCTTCCTTCCTTTCTTCTTTCTTTCCTTCCTTCCTTCCTATGGCTCACATTCCTTCCATTTATTCATTTTGAAAATTACAAAATTTTGTTTTAATTTTTTAAAGATTTATTTATTTATTTT
Organism: Rhynchomys soricoides; assembly: GCA_019843965.1. Taxonomy (NCBI): domain Eukaryota; kingdom Metazoa; phylum Chordata; class Mammalia; order Rodentia; family Muridae; genus Rhynchomys; species Rhynchomys soricoides. Next base: position 2,866,025 of record JADRCH010000225.1, on the reverse strand, counting down.
ATGAGTACACTATAGCTGTCTTCAGACACACTAGAAGAGGACATCAGATCCCCATTACAGATGGTTGTGAGCCACGGTATGATTGCTGGGAATTGAACTCAAGACCTCTGGAAGAGCAGACAGTGCTCTTAACCACTGAGCCATCTCTCCAGCCTGAAAATTACAAAATTTAATCAGCAGCTCTCTTTCTTATGAGATCCAGACTCATGAATTGCAGGCCAGGGCCTCTTATTGTCTAGTAAAACTGAAGGCATGAGACAGACCCCATATCCCTCCACACCGGGGACCTGCAGCACCCCCATGACCTCCCTCCCAGTAACCCATAGATGCCGTGGACTCATCCCTCACATTGGCCTCCCACTGTGGCCTCCTCACCTTCCCCTTTCCCCCATCAGTTACCCCTTTACTTCCCTGGTATCTACTTGCATTCCTGGTCCTCCTGCCCACTTAGCTGACTTCTTCCTCCTCTCCTTCCCCAGACTCCTTCCTCTGCTCTCACATGTAACACCCTCATACCTCAGAGTCACCCTCAGAGCATCTAAGTCTCTGTCATCCCGGCCCCTCCCACTCTCTGAAATATGCACAGGCACAAGTTGTCAGTGGTCTATGTTGCCCTACCCTTGCCCAGTTCTCCTTAATACCTGAAAACTCACCAGTTCCAAGCCACCACCAAGCAGGAGGAGCAGGGACCTGAGAGTCCCTTGACTACCAGGGATGCCAAGATACAGTCCCTTTGGTCAATATTATGATGCCAGACTGAGGCTGAAACACATACCAGATCTCTTTTGCTGTCTCAGGCCTACTCCTTGAAAGCCTGGGCAAGGGTAGTAGTCCTTCTCACACCCCTAGGCTCCCCGGGTGAGGCTCTTCTGGCCAGCCAGGAACAAATGGCTATTGGAAGAGACTGGCCTGAAACCACCAGCAGCCCAGGGAATCAAGGGTCTGACTTCTACTTGGGACTTTCTAACCTACACTGTTGCGGCTTTCTTGTTGATAATGGAAGTCCCAAGGCTCAGATATTTCGGTGAGTGCACAGAGTACAGGTACCCCTTCCCGTGTTATGGCGTGCATGCCTTACAGCAGGGCCTCCCAAACTTGGACACCAGAGTCACTCGGGAAGCTTGGGGACTCCCAAGGCTCCACCCTTGGAGGCTTGTGATTTCGAAGAATTCTAGAGAGGCTGAGGAGCTGTCACAGTCAAAACCCAGCCCAGGTACTACCACTGCACTGCTGTTCCTGCAGATCAGGCGCTAGACTCAGCACTGCTGCCTAGAGATGCTAGCTCATGCATATACAAGAGAGGACACATCCATGCAAAGCTCTTGGAAAGAAGGCATGAGGCAACGGAGGGAAACGGAAGCTCCGAGCTGAGATTCCTCAGGCTAAGAACAATCTCCAAGCGTCCTTCTCTCCTCTGTTTCTGAGCCTAAGCCTCAGTCTAAGGCTGACTTCTCAGTCACCCTTCTCCCTGCCGCCTCTGACCCCCAAGCCGGGCCCTGCAGCCTCCAGGTGGCCTCCGAACTTCTCCGTACACAGAGAACAAACCCTATCGACCTTAACCTATGAGTGAATGGCAGGCAAGTGAGAGAGGAAGATTACAGAACAGGCTTAGCTTCCAGCTAACAAGGAGCACCTTCACCACAAGAATACAGCCAATTATTCCCCCTCTTCTGGGGGATAATCATTAATGCCACAGGAAATTCTAAACAAGTGATTAAATCATTACTGGGGAAGGCTCAGCCAGCCTGTACCACCACTAAGTTCACTGTGTCTTGGTCTCAGGAAAGCTCACCTGAGAGTTAGGGAAAGGAGGGGGAGAGGGTATTGGCCCAGCCATTTGGCATCAGCCAGTCTGGCAGAGGCTGGCCTAGATCCACCATCCCTCTCTGAGCTTCGTTCCTAGCTATTGCTTCTGATCCATCAGCTGCCCTTCTCAATCACATCCCTCTTGATGGGTCAATGCTTTTATTCAATTGATAACCATTTACTGAGCACCTACTATGTGCCAACAGTATTCTACAGTATTCCCTGGGGATACAATGTGACAATGGCAGGCAGGTGCCTATCCTCAGTAACTCACAGTCCAATGGAAAGGGCAGATAATCAGGAGCTGAACAAATAACTAATAAATAATTGCAACTGAGGCAAGTGTTCAGGAAGGTAGAAACAAGGTTGGTAGTTTCATGGAACACCTAGTGGGAAGACTGTGGAGGCACCACTATCAGCCCTTCCTGGGGTTGGGCAGCCGTCTGTGCCCATCACTTGGGCCTGCAGATCATGTTCGACATGAACATCTGCAACTCGTGAGCAGCCTCCTTCCTATCCCTGAGTCTCCAGCACACTATCTTTGGAAAGATAATGAGTATCTATAACAGCTTACTGTTGTTTAGCACTTACTGTGTGCCAGGGATTGCACTAAGCAATTTATGGTCATGACGTCATTTCATCCACAGAACAATAATAACATGATGAGCTAGGTGTTTCTTAATTCCCATTTTACAGAGAAGGAAATGGAGACTTGAAACATTTGAGCCATTTAACCAAGTCATGGTTATCAGAGGACTGCCTACGTTCCAGAGAGATGCCACCTTGACTTGACTCTCGGGAGATCAACAGCAGGCCTGGGTAGACTCCTCAGCATTTACTGCAAAGCTAAGAGTTGTGTGGCTTGGCTTCCCTGTGGAGGGAGAGCTCTTTGGGGATCGGACAATCAGGACTGGTGAGGCCAATATAGTAACAGTGAGAAGCCTCTGTGCTTCAGGCTTCCAAAACCAAGCCCCAAGAGGACAGACAATTTGCAGTGGTCAGCTACAGGGCCCCATTGGAATACTCAGGGATTCTAGGTCAGCCCCTCTGGTTCTCCTAGACTGAACAGAACCCACAGACCTCTCTATTTCATTGCTGCATCTCAGGACCACCTCAGTCCCGAGAGGAATCTTCCAAGCACCCCTATACGTCCTCTACTTCCTGCCCCTATGGCCAGGCTACACTCCCCAGGGCTCTTGGGGTAGCCAGAGGCAGACAGGACCAGAGCCTGGGTCTGCGGTGACTAATCACCTGGTGCTTGGGAGACCATGGTGAATTATTCACACGGATTCTGTGAATTATTCAAGTTGTTATTATTTATTTTTCAGATATGCCTGCGGCAGAGCCTCCAGGCCCATGTTCAAAGGATGACATAACTCCTGGTCGCCTCTGTCTGTGGAAGGAGCCGATCTTCTCTCCAGCCTCTCCACCAGTCCCCAAATACAGGCCCAGACACAGAGTTGTGCAGTGGGGCAGACTCCTGAGAAGCCCTATCCTGACACCAATTACTAATGGAAACTTTGCTGTGCCCCACCCCCAGCTGAGCTTTCCCTAGACATGTTCAAATGACTGACGTAGCAACCTGACGAAGAATACCATCAAACCCATTTTACAATGAGGGAACTGATGATAGCGATGTCATATTTCTCGTCTAGGGCTACCAGTCAGAAACTGGGCTCAAGTCCAGAGCTGTAGATTCTAAAGCCAGTGTCAGCCACATCACACATGCCTGCGGCTGTCATGTTGGACAGTGTCTCACCAAACCCCTCTGCTGTCCCAACCACATTCTCACCTCCACCCTCAGCTTCAAACCATTGTGAGGGCAGGCCACACCTCATGGATCTAACACTCTCAGAGGAACTGGCTCCACATCTCTATGGCAACGGGATCCTAAACAGCCAGTGCTGAGTTCGCCAGGCCTCTAAGGAACAGAGGTGGCCTTTGCCAACAGAGGCCCCCAGGTGTCCCAGGCTCTGAGCAAGTGTGATTCAGGGCTCCCTCAGGCATATCAGCCTCATACACTACTCCACCTCCCCAGCACACATACAGAGCCATGGTCCCATTCCTCCCTCTGTAGTCAGGACAGCCATCCCTGCCTCCTTTCCCCAGCTTACTAGCCATCTAGTTTCCATCCCTCAGAAAGCAGCTTCTTCTAGGGTGGGGCCTTCTCTCCCCTCCCCCATGGCATCATCTGGAGAAGACTTCATCCCTGGGGAGCCCGGAGGTCAAGGCAATCAGTGATCTGTGTCCCATAGACACTCTCTGGTCTGGAAAGAACATTTATCTTTCTGCCAGCCCATTCACCACTCACTCATTCATTGATTTGCTGCCCATTCATTCATTTATTCATTCACCACTCATTCATTCATCCACTCACTGACTCCTTAAGCTAGGTGCCTCCTCTGTGTCAGACACTGTTATAGGGGTTAAGGGGAGTTGTTAAAAGCAGCAGAACCCCCTTACCAGGGATTCCTCTCTCCAGGGACCTGCCCCTCCAGACATCGGAAGCAAAACTACAGGCAAACTGGGTTAGAGCTTGACTTTTTTTCCAGCTTCTGACTCTGGATGACCTTGAGCTAGCAGCCTCTGCTCCCTGTTTTAAAAAAAGGTTGTAGGGTCTAATTCTGTGTTCTAAGCCCTCAGAGTCCCCCTTCCTCCTGTGCCAGGAACTTAAGAACAGGAACAACACAACCATTTCTGTCTCACAGCTGTGAGAGCCAGCATGCTCCAACTCATGGAGACTTGCATGTCCCATGCGCTCTAAAGATGAGTCTGGGATGACTCCACCAAGAAGCCATAAGAAAAGCCATCAAATCTGGAAAGCTCTCCTCTGACCAGAGCAGCAGCAACACGGCACATGTGCGCCCACATCCACACACATTCTCTCTCACACACACATACACAAATATTGGATGCATGCTTGCAAATATAATATTAACTTGAAAGGATTTAACTGAGTCTATCTCAGTTGCTAAAGTGGTAACAACTATTTGCACAGTGCATGTGCTTGCCTCACAAATGACTGTTTAAGATTTCTACAGAGGTAGAGCCTATTAGTCTCCCATTTGATGAACAGGAAAACTGGGACTATTGATACAGGACTAGGAAGTAGCAGAGCTGGGTTTTGAACCTAGGCCCACAATAGTCTATGCTCTGGCTGCTACCAGGATAGAATGATAGGGTGTGGTTCCCTCTTCCAAAGCCTGTTAGAGGTGTGTGTGGGTGACCAGATCAGCCCCTTGTCTGGGAAGTTGGAGGCTGATGGGTTCTGCTTTCTTAGACAACTGCAGTGGTGACGATTTGGGTGCAGCCATACTGAGTCATATAGGATCTAGGAAGTCCAGGTTTATGTTTATCCCAAACACTTCAGCATGCTGAGGTTCAGCCAGCTCTTTATCTCAAGGTACCTGGGATTGGTAGACAGGTAGGGAGGAAGCCCAGAGTCTTTAACATGGCATGGAAGCAGCCACACCCACGGCTTAGCAATGACCTTGTACTCATGTAACCTGGCCTGATTCCCATGGAACTGTGGAGGAAATCCTGCAGGACCATGAGAATATAAACCATGCCTAAGCTCCATCCCCCAAGCCAGCAATGGGGTCTCCTCTTCAGAGAGGCTCTGGGTAACCCAAGCCTGCACCCTGTTACAGGATAAGCAATCAGGCATCCTTAGATCAGCACATCATCTACTGAGCCCTTCTATGAACTCGGGATACCAGCTGGGTTTGTGCTACAAAGTGCTCAGCAAAGACCAGGTATGTTGGACTAGCTTCTCCCTCCCAAGCTTTTCCTTCTGGTCATGCAGTAGCCCAGGAGGTCTTAAAGCCCTCAGAGTAGCCGGGTGTCGAACGGACCTCAAACCACAATTCTTGTCCCCATGGGCCCTACTTGAAGCTCTGCAGAAAGTCAGCCCTGGGGTTGAAGGGATAGCTCCAGGTTAAGAGTGCTTGCTGTTCTTGCAGACAGTAGGATTTTTGGTTGCCAGCCCCCATGTGGGGCTGCTCTCAGTCAACCTCAATTCCTGGGATCCCTTCCTCGTCACCAAGGGCACAGATCTGCAAACACATGTACGTGAGCACACATCCTAAAACAAGAATGCACACTAATTGTGTTTAGTTTTGTTTGGTTTGTTTTTGAGACAGGGTTTCTTTGTGTAGCTCTGGCTGCCCTGGAACTCACTCTGTAGACCAGACTGGCCTTGAACTCACAGAGATCTGCCTGCCTCTGTCTTCTGTGTGCTGAGACTAAAAGTATGTGCCACCACTTTATTATTATTATTATTATTATTATTATTATTATTATTATTATTATATAAAGCATTTATTTATTTTATGTATATGGGTACACCATTGCCCTCTTCAGTCACACCAGAAGAGGGCATCAGATCCCATTGCAGATGATTGTGAGCCACCATGTGGTTGCTGGGAATAGAACTCAGGACCTCTGGAAGAGCAGTCAGTGCTCTTAACCACTGAGCCATCTTTCCAGCCCATGCCACTACCTCTACAGACTTTTGTCTCTTACAGCCTGGAGCTGTGGGGCCTTGTAGAGCCTCTGAGCTTCAGAAAACACTACGTTTAGTCTCAGGTGCTAAATGTCACAGACTAGTCTATAATTGGGAGACCCACAGGAACAGTAATGGAAACTGTCATTTAATGGAAGCCGTCATTTAAGCAGAACCCAAAGACCAAGCCCCACCTCATTCCTCTTGCCCCTGCTTGGGAAAGAACTGGTATTGGTTCTGTTTACATGTGACAAACATAATCAGTGCTCACTGCTTTGGGATGAAGGAATGGGTTTGGTTAGTAGCCGAGCTGGAACTAGAACCAAACCTTCAGAAGTCCAAGGTCAGAGTCAGTGCTGAGCATGTCCTGTTGCTCCCTAAGCCATCCATGGTGATAGTGCTTTACTGAGCTCTGGTGGGTCCAGGGCCTCCGAGCATTGTTGGTCTATGTTCTTAGCCTTGTTTCTGTTTAGGGCACTCTTCACCTTCCTGTGCCCTCATCCTGACCTCTCTGATAAGACCCAGGACTGAAAATGTGGTCCTCTCCTCTAACTCCGGACTAGTAACTGTCCTTCCCACTGCCCACAGACCTCTGGGATCCATCCCCTAATTGCATCTCAGGCTGGGAGGCTATTAGCCTGTGATTGAATCCCTTGTGTCTCCCATGCCCCCTGGGTGTCAGTTCTCAGCTTCCATGGGGGTTTGCGATGGCATTGAGCTCTAATTCAGGACCCAGCTAGCTTGGCTCCCCAGTACTCTCAGCCCAAGCCCTCGGTAGGCTCCTCCGAGGAGCTGGGTTCTCCACTGTGGGCTAAGCAAGTGTGTGACCATATAAAGGAGGGTCCCTGGCCTGTCAAATACGGAACACATCCCATGCTGCCTCACCTCTGCTGCCTTGGGAATCTCATGGTGTCTTCTTCTCCCTGTTTTCTCTGCCTGGTCATCCACTGCCTGAGCCTTAAAAATAGGATACTTCATCTACTTTGTCTAACCTGCTCCTAGCAGGAATAGTTGCCATTTTGGAAAGTCCTGGGGTTTCCTCCATCCATGTCTTCTGAATGCTGGACATGGTGCCTGGCAATGTGCATGCCAGCAAGGTAAAGTCTTGCCTTCCCGGCAGCAGTACAGCCCCTGGGGCTAAGATAGAAGAAACACAGGCTGCCTGGCAGGTCGGATGGCCAGCAGTGGCCCATGGGGACTTTTTCTAGCTTGTACATGTGGAAGGAAATAGCTGCCTAGTTTCTGAGGTGTAAGGGATGAAGAAGACATTTCCATTTACTCAAGGATACAGTGTGGGGCTGGGTAAGGAAACTGTTCCAAACACAGGAAAGAGGCCCTGAAGGAGAGCGATGACAAGTGTAGAAGCTGGAGACTGGTGGAGGCCCTGTTTGAGAATTTTCACTTCATCCAGAGGGCACATAAGAGTCATAGGAAGTACTGGGACAGGAGTATGATACAGTGCCATATGGAGAAAGAATTGGGGGCCAGAGGGGTGAAGGCGGGAGACCTTCACACAGACGCCCAACCAGCTGTCTTTCTTCCCCCACAAGTGGGAACAGCCCCTTATGTCCCCGTTAAAAAGGGAAGTGGGACTTCTTTGATCCTCCTTCCCTCTTCTCCACAGCTCCTGACTCGAGCACGGGTGTGCACTCCGACACACACAGCAAGACCTGCTGCAGATCCTTTGTTGGGGGAAGGGCAGAGATGGCTTGAGGGAGATGACACAGAGCCATCTGCCCTTCCAGAGCTGGAAGGGAAGAGGTCTGGAGGTTTCATGCCTGGGTGAAGATCCAGTCAGTGGACTCACTCCATGTCACTTGGCACAGTTACACCGTTGTCCCCTAAAGAGTTCATCTCTGCCAGAGCTACAGAGATTGGAGCTAAGAACATTTCTAGAACAGCAGCTTCAGCAGCCTTGGGCTCCAACCTTCCTAGGCTCCAGCAGTCTCAGGATCTGCCCTCTCTGTGAAAGCCCCATATTTGGGCCCAGAAAGACAGCCCTCATCAGACTCCAAGCGGCTATCACCACACTGTAGCTCTAGCTGTGGGGTCCTCTGAAAAGCATCTGTCCATTTTTGTCATCTCTATAGCATCCTCCTTGCTTTTCCTTCTCCTAGCCTCTCCCTGCCTTCTTGCCCCTACACTGAAGCCATACCCACATTCCTGTAAGAAAACTCCAGTCCCCACTTTTCTCCACGTCCTTCTGTGGCTTCGCACTGCCTTCATAGTGAGAACCAAATTCCTCCTGCAGATTACAAGGCCAGTCTGACCTCAAGACCCGACTAGAGCATCCTCACTAGTACCGGTCATCCAGGAGTGCTGGGCCTGGAGGTCTTCCTGTCCTCCCTCCAAGCTTCGGCATAGCCCCCATCACTTCTTTGTTCCTCCTGTCTCAACATGAAGTTAACTGTGAGGAGCCTCTGACCACCATGTAGATGCACCTTTACAGCTGGAGGTTCCTTTCAGACCAGACTGGCTGTGACCAGCAACCTGCCTGCCTCTGTATCCTGAGGACTGGGATTAAAAGCCTGAACCACTACCACCTGGCTTTTGAAAGGAGAGACTTTGTAAAGAAGAGAAACTAGACGTTGGCAAGCACCTAGTCTTGAGGGCCAGTGAGAGCAGAGGGGGTGGGGAGGTACCCTGCCAGGTAGACAGGAAAATGGTTCACTTAAGGGCAGAGAAATGGAAAGCACAGACAAGATTTGACTGGAGAAGCACATGCTCAGGAATATATGAACCCATTGATGGATGTTTTTAAAATAAGTTGTGTGCATGTGTGTGTGCATGCATGCGTGCATGCTTATGTGCATGGGTGTGTTTTCAAATATGGGGAGTCAAACCCAGAATCTCCCACATGCTAAGTCAGTGTTCTGACTCTGAGCCACACATTCCTGTATTTACAGGGTCAAGGGTAAATGGGTTATCTGCAAAGTGGGTCTGATACAGAGGGCAGTTTAGCTCTGTCTCTCAAGTGTGTTTCTCTCACCAGGCAATATCCAGGGCCATCTCCATACTTGTAGAGTCCTACCAGCAAGAAGGTCCTTACCAGACGTGAGCTCAGAGAGCTTAACACCCAAGGTTACATAGCCAGGAAGTAACATAGGCAAAATCTATCCAATGGCTGAGGTAGGGGCTTTGAGGTGGGGCCCTTGAGCTGTGTAAAGTGTATCTAGTACTCAGAAAGGCTAGTCATTGTTCTAGAACATTCGTCAGTCCAGGAACATCACCAGGGCACCCTCTGTCCCAATCAGAAGTCCCACTTCTCTAGCCAAGGGGCCAAGATCCCTGGGTCCCTGAAGAGGAAATACACCATGTATGCACCGTAAAACCATGCAGGAGGGATAAAGGAGCCAGCCTCTGGGGAGTCCCTTGTTAACATTTGTGTCCTTCTGAGGTAGAGGTCTGGAGGTGGGAAGAACATATCTCAACATCACACCAGAGGTAAGGTCCTGAATCTAATAGCAAAGCAAATTTGGCTGGAAAGGAAATGAGATTTCTTTGTCAAGGTGAGAACATCGAGGAGAGGAGAGAGCAGGATGGAGGTGGGGGGACAGGGTGCTTGGGGGGGGGGGCGCTACCGAAGGGGGAGTGTGGATCTGGAACTATTAGAATGTTGATTATGTCCTCTTGATTGTTAATGAAATTCTTCACCTTGGATTTCTGGACCAGGGGGAAAGCTCCCAGAGCTCATTTTCCAGCTGATGAGAGTGAGAGAAAGGGCAGGAGGGGGCAGAAGACTCTCGGCTTAGGGAGAAATTAAATTCCACCTAAACAAATGGGACCGGACAAGCCTGGCCGCTGCCATTGAAGGCAGAGCCCCGAGCTGACCTGACGTCCCTGTGGAAATGTGATGGAGACCCCGGAGAGGGAAAAGCCCAAGGCCTGTGACTCAGGAAGCACCGTGAACTCTGAGAACAACAGCTGACCCTGAGCCAGCCACGTGGCCCAGGCACAAGACTGTTCAGGTACCACCCACTGAGGCTCCCACAACCCCAAGTGGTCAAAACAGCCATTGCTCCCATCCTGCAAACACTGAGGCATAGCCAGGACAGAAGTTTGCCTACTCTCCCACACTTGGACCATGCAGGGGCCAGGACTAGGCCAGGGAGCCTGGTACTAGTTTGTGTGCTCTAAGATCTGGAAGATGCCCAACTCTACCCAGCCTCCCGGAGCCTCAGCTGCCTCACCTAGAACACGGAGCCAACAACAGTTGTTGCCATGGAGGGCTACTGTTAGGACTCAATGAAACAAACAACAGTTAAAATAATTTCAAAGAGAAGACGTATTCCTTTGGGCTGGGGATATAGCCCCACTGGTAGATTGCTTGGCTAGCATATTTGAAGCCCTGGGTTTGATTCTAGCACCACATAAACCAGGCATGTGTGCACACCTGTAATCCTAGCACTTTGGAGGTGGAGATGGGGAAATAAGTTCCAGGTCATCCTCAGTTATATCTTCGGTGAATTTGAGACCAGACTGGAATACGTGAGTTTTAGGGCTGGAGAGATGGCCCAAAGGTTAAAAGCACTGACTGCTCTTCAGAAAGCCCAGGTTGGAATCCTAGCACCCATACAGTGGCAGGTAGGTGGTAGGTAGGTAGGTAGATAGATGGATGGATGGATGGATGGATGGATGGATGGATGGGGAGAGAGAAAGAGAGACAGACAGACAGACAGACAGACAAATAAGTCTAACAATAAAAATGAAGATTGGGAGAAAGGGCTAAGTAAGTGCAAAGACTCTGAGGTGGGCCATACCAGGAGGTTGTAGGAAGCAGTAGTCGGATAGTCTTTTTTGAGACAGGGTTTCTCTGTGTAGCCCTGACTATCCTGGAACTCCCTCTATAGACCAAGCTGGCCTTGAACTCACAGAGATCCGCCTGCCCCTGCCTCCTAAGTACTGACCGGGACTAACAGTATACCACCACCACCTGGCTAGAACTAGAGTCTTGAAACAATGGGAGTTTGGATTATACTGCAGCTTACTGGCCTCTATCCTCGCGAGCCTGAGCTTCTATCCTCACGAGCCAAGGATGCTTCTGAGGGTTTTAGGAACGATCTGATCATAGTTAAGGTACCTCTCTGATGTGGCGTTGGAATGGCCTGAAGGGAAGCCAGCTCGGAAGCGAAGCAGACTTAGAAGGCTACAGCAATAATCCAGCTGACAGGGGATGGGTGCTCATTCAGGGGAGGCAGTAATGGAGGCAGTTCTATGAGCTCGCACTCCGAGTGGTGAAGGTAGAGCCCACAGGATGAGCTGATGGTGCTAAAAGGATCACAGATAAAAAGACAATTCCCTGATGGTTTTTATCCCTTTTCTGCCTCCCAAATTCCTGAGCACTTGCCTCGCAGAGCTCCGTGGAAGACACCTATCTGTTTCCACCATCCTGCAGACCCAGGATCTTGAGCAGAAATGTGCCTTGTGACTTTCCTGGGCTCACCAGGTCCCTCCCCTACAGAGACCCCAGCCTGCCTCTGCCCCAGGCCTCTGCTCCAACAGTGCTCCCTGATATTGCTCTGGGAGCCGCTTTTATTCATCCCTCCTGCCCAGCTGCCACCCACACTGGCTTGTCATCTCAGCGGGAGCTTCCATATGGCAGAAGACCTTCTTTGGCCTACCAGGCTGGATGAAGCCACCATCCCAGCTCCCTACCTCCTGAGCTTCCCCCGCAGGGGCCACCCCCTCTTGTCTTTTGTGTTTGATAAAAGCCTGCTCTCAACTCACTGACTATAACCTCCACAGTGGCAGGGGCCCACCAGTGTCCTCACAGCAGGCCACTCACCCAGAGAGACCTTAGATCTGCTGTGGCCTTAGGCATCTGGGAAACTAACTTTGGTGGGAGGAGTGTTGAAACAGGGTCTCAGGCAGCCCAGACTGACCTTGAACTCACTGTGCAACCAAAGGGGACCTTGATCTTCTGATCCTCTTACCTCCATTAGCTTAGATGCTGGGATTACAAATGTTCCTCACCATGGCATCTGCTAAATTAACTTCGCTGCCCTAAAGTTCTCTGGCTATCAGGTAGACGCCTGGCACAGAGAGGGTGCCTCACACACACTTACTGAAGAAATGAGCCAGACTTCTATAAGACCTTGAGCATGGGGCAAATCATATGAGCCTCAGTCTCTCCATAGGTAAGGATGGGAATAAGAATCCCAATGTATATATCGTATGGGGATTAAGAAGCATGAGGTACTAGCAATGCCCACGCTAGCGAGGCATAATAATTGCTCCTTGAACACATTCGCAGACAATTACACCTTTCTGCTCCCCTGCTCATCCCCGGCCCCTCCCCACTGCCGTCTATTCCACCCACCCCTCTCCCACAGCCTCCCCTTCCCCTCCAAAGGACTCCCGGGGGGGGGGGGAATCATCAAGGCCCCCAAATGCACCCCTTCTCCTCCAAGGTCCCCCCAGTTCACCACTGGTTACATATTGATCCCGTTTAACTTTCCCAATGGATGATAAACATGAAATTAAAATGACTTCCTGGAATATTAATGTAGTAAATGGCCCTATTAAAAGAAAGAAAATACAGCTGAGAAAATTTGCTTTGATGTAGCATTTCTGCAGGAGGCTCATTTATCTGCAGCTCGGATTCTCCAAATGAGATTCTGAAGGTTTCTCTGATGTGTCTTATTTTTCCCTCACCAGAATTTCAACAGAAAATAGAATTACAAGCTGGTGTCATAAAAACTCGGGACTTTTCCCTTCTCAACCAAGAGGCAACTGAAAGCGGGGCAGGAAAGTGTCAGATTCTGCAGGCATAGGCTGCAGTCTCTCCTGTTCTTCCCATTTCCCTGCGGCTTGCTGATGGAGTCCTGCTCTAGGCTGTCATGCCAGCCTCTAAGGATCAGAGCAACACTCAAAGACCTGCACTGCCCTGGAATGAGGGAAAGAGCTCAGCTCTGCCCGTACTGTGCTCCAGTGTGGATGGGCAGCTCAACTTGTGCCCATGAAATCTTGGCTCGGTCTCTAATCAAGTGCACGGTCTTTGATAAAGCATTTCATAGTGGTGAGTTTCTGTAATTCCAGCACTTGGGGAGCAGAAGCAAAAGGATCACTGCATGTTCAAGGCCAACCTGGTCTACACAGCAAGTGCTGGGGCTAACCAGTAGTACATAAGACCCTCTTTAAACAAACAAACAAACAAACAAACACAAGGGGCTGGAGAGATGACTCAGCAGCTAAGCACTGACAGCCCTTTCAGAGGTCCCGAGTTGAGTTCCCAGCAACGACATGGTGGCTCACAACATCTGTAATGGGATCCAATACCCTCTTCTGTCTGAAGAGAGTGACAGTGCACTCACATATATAAATAAATAAATAAATAAATAAATAAATAAATAAATAAATAATAAAATAAAATAAAGCCGGGTGGTGGTGTTGCTTTGATCCCAGCACTCAAGAGGCAGAAACAGGAGGAATCTCTGAGTTAAAGGCTTGCCTGATCTACTGAGAAGTCTCAAAAAACAAAAAATAAAATCAAACATGGGACTGAAGAGTTGGTTCAAAGGGTAAGAGCCCAGGCTGTTCTTCTAGAGGACCCAGGTTCAGTTCCCAACACCCACATTATGATTCACATCCATTGTGACTCTAGCTCCAAAGGAATCTGATGCTCTCTTCTGACCTCTGCAGGCACCAGGCATGCATATGGTGCAGATACATATGTATATATGGACAGTCATGCATATAAAAATAAAACAAATAAATCTAAATATTTTTAATTAATAAATCAATCACTTTACCTGTGGTAGTCTGTAGGAGAATATCTGCCCTCATGGGTTCATATATTTGAATACTACCCCCCACTGCCTCCACCCCCACTCCCACCCCTGCCCACAGCAGATGGAACTGTTTGGGAAGGATCAAGAGGTATGGCCTTATTAGAGGAAGTGTGTCACTGGGGCAGATGCCATTCTCAGTGTCTCTCTCTCTGCTGTGATGTGAGCTCAAGATGTGAACTCTTAGCTTTTCCTTTGCTCCAACATCATGGACTCTAAAACCCTAAGCCAAATTACATGCTTTGTTTCATATGTTGCCTTGGAATGTGGGGATGCTAGTACCTTACTTGCAGGGCAGCCGTAGAGATTACATGAGACTCCAGGCATGAGCAAGTTCTCAGTTTTGCCATTGATCACTACTGTTACCATAAACACTAATTTGTAGTTACTGGGATCATTCATCCTCCACTGAGGTGTCACCTACTCCAAGAGAATACACCTAGGCTTTGTATCCCCTGCTTTGTGTGCATGTGTGCATGGTGAAGTGGAAACTTAGGGGTTCTTTGGAAAGTTGGTTGGATGGTGTTTTGCTAGGGAAAACCCATGAAAGAACTTTTCCTTAAAGTGGACGCATGTGACAAAGACTAAGGCAGACTCATGGAGGAACGTTTCACTGAAGCAGACCCAAGAGAGGATGTTCTGCTACAGCAAGCAGTGAAAGGACACGGGATGAAGGAGTCTTTGCTAACAACAAGCATGTATTGGTCCACCTTACATTGCGTAGTTGAGCTGCATTCTGGCTATTTGGAGAGTACAAACAGCATTCCGTTGCTTGTGGATCTCACATCTTCGACGATCTTTGCTTCCCTGAAAAAGGCACAGCTGAGAACTTCTCCTGGTTTTCCTGTTGGTCCCTCCTTCTGACTCAAGCAGAGGCTGAGGCCTGGCTGTCTCTGCTAGGTCATGTAGCCGTTGTTGCTAACCAGACTCTAGTGTTGGTGTATCCATGAGTTGTTTGTGAGTGGGTTGAGCTGCCACTGCCTGCTGACCTGTGAACTGAACCGCTGATTTCCAGACAACACAGATGGAAGTTGCTCCAAAAGAACCTTTCAAAACAGGTCCACTTCCCCTGAATCCTTTCTTTCCCACTACCTCTGGTAGGTGGTGGGCTACAGGGAGGTTAAAGCATTTAAGAACCATCATTAAAAATAGGATTTGAAAAAAATTAAAGTTACAATGTGGTTTGTGTATATATTTGTGTGTCCACGAGTGTGTGCAAGTACAGATACACATGTGTTTATGGAAGCCAGCAGTGGTGGTAGTTGTTGGTCACCTTCATCAATTGCTCTCCATCTTCTTTTTTGAACCCGAGTCCTCTCACTGTGCCTGGAGCTCACTAATGTGACTAAGACTGACTGGCCAGACAGGATGCTTTGAAGATACCTACCAATAGACCCAGCTTTTGACATGGGTGCTGAGGATTCGAACTCAGGTCCTTGAGCCTACACAGGAAGTACTTTACCAACTGAGCCATCTCCTTAGCTTCTCCTGCTTCTGGTACTTGATATCCTGTTCCACCCAGCAGGCCTTAAAGATTTGTGCTGTGTAGGGTCTTCTGTGTGGTTTTAAGGTCTCTGAGTGCCCAGCTCAAAGAGGGTGGTCCCCAGCCCTGAGCTTCCTTGTCTACATCTTTCCTGGGTTCCCCCATGATGTGCAGAAACCTCTTCCTCCCTCCCAGCCTCAGAGAGGTGCCAGACAGCAGAGCAGATCTAGGCTCTCTTACACAATCCATACCCTCTTCTTTATCAGTCTCTTACTTCCTCTTCTCCTCAGCAACTTCCGATGAGATCTCAGGCCGGCCCTGACCAGGTTTTGGCCCTGTAGGTCATTAAAAAAAAAAAAAAAAAAAAAAAGCATAACTTCCTAGCTGACCCTCCATAAATGCCCTGGAAAAGCCTGAGATATGGCACACCCTCTCCAAGTTGGCATAGCCCATCTTTGCCCCCTACAACTCAAGGTTCTTCTGACCCTTGCCAGTCTGTCAGAGGAGGCCTACACTTGGATCCCAAGAGCAGCTCTAACCTGCCTGTGTCAGTGCTTCTCAGCCATCCATAGCCTCACACATGTGCACAGACACAGTCACGCACAAAGAAGGCTCAGATGTTCAATCACACAATCCCTGTGGTCATGGCCACAGGAATCAAGAAAGGAGGAGGACCCCTGGGGACCAGGGATCGGCCTGGGACTGCTTACCTGCTGAGACTTCTGTTCTTGGAGACCCCTGCTCAGCCAGCCATGGCCCCCTAGCAGGAAAATGAGGGGCTGGAACAGAGGGGTTAATTTGGGGAAAGCAGCAGCTGCTTGGAAGAGTGAGGGCAGCCCCAGGGCAAGAGCGTTCTGGCTGTGATAATGATTGTGAGGAGGTTGGTGGAGCACACCCCAAGTGCCTCCCCTGATGTACAGCACAGACAAGCTCTCTGTGTGGACAGGAACACACACACACACACACACACACACACACACGCAATCTCACAGAAAGAACTGCTGTAGCCGTTGGTGTGAGACAGCCTCTTCTAAACAATTATACTAGTGCCACAGTTGCTTTTGTGTGTGAGCATAGAACTATTCAGAGAGATGGCTTCATGACCAAGGTCTTAGCACATCACACACACACACACACACACATACATATACCACAGCCTCTTCTAGTCACTGTATGTTAGGGTCTGACAGCATGCCAGGCTGACCTTCATCACTGTATACAAACAGAGGATTCCTTCCTGTAAGAGTGACCAAAGAGCTAGGGACACCTGCCTAGAGCCCCAAGACTGGTTGGAGCCTTCTTTAGACCTGCTTGTCTCTCCTTAACTCCTGAGGGAGGCTGCTCTCCATGGAACATCAACTTCGATCACCACACCCAGCTTCACAGGCCATCCCATTACCAGGAGCTGGATGTGTTGGGCAGCTTTGCATAATGTGATGCTTTGCTGGCACTTCATTAAGCATTTGTTGCTCGTGATTTCTCCGTGTGGGTTTTTGTCATAACTGGGGCCATGGATCATTTTCAACAGCAAAGCCCTCAAAAGCCTTTGGCCTGGGGCTTGAGTCCTTGGTGATAGCTGATAGAGACCTAGAGAAATGCGTGGTGGAGATTGGGGGACAGCACCATTGCCACTGGGAGTCCAGCCCTCCTTTAATGATCAGTCAAAAACAGCAGGTAGGAGACTCTCTGAGGACCAGCTGGCTTACCGGTTTTGTACCATCTTCAGAGCCAAAGAAAGCCAAAGGTTGTGGGCCCAGGAGACTTCATGTTGAAATTCTGACTCTATTCTGCTGACCCACAAACACGCCACATACCATGCCTAGACAGTGGCATGATGTGCAAGCCCTTACATATCCATGTCCCCTGCCCCAGCTGATATGCATTGCTGTGTTACCTATGCACACCCCTGACACATATACACTCCTTAAGTGGCTCCAGGTAGTCTCAGGGACGTGCAACTCCATCTCTTATGGAAAGCTACACAGTATGGCACAGAAGCCCCCTCCTCCCCCAGAAAAACTTATCTGTGGATGACACCCCAACCTGGCCCTTAAGTCTACACAGCAACACACAACCAGGCATGTGGCTGCAGCTGCCCACATCTGAACATCCTCCCTGCCCCCTTCCTCTCAGCCCCGCTTCCATGCTGCCTGTCCTGTCATGGGGAGACAGAGCATCCCAGACCCACAGAGCCCAAGGGGCCTGATTAACAGGAAATTCTACCAATGCCAATTAGAGCCAAGTTTACTGAACAAATTGTTTGCAGTTGTGCCCCGGAACCATCATGAATTTTAATTTTGCATTGATTTGAGCTGATGGGAGGTTCGCAGATGCCAGGGTCTGTGGCACCTCCCACCTCTCCCCCAATCCCCAGTGAGATGTCATTATCCAGCCTCACACCCTGGGGCCTTGGGACAGCCCTCAGCCTCCACCAGTCACAAGCCCAGTGCCACCAGTTCAGGATTGAGAGACCCATTTTGCCCAGGAGATGGGCGTGGGTTTTATAAAGGCCCACACTGTTGATGAGGAAGACTCCAGGCTTTCAAGAACCGTGGGAGGCTGTAGATGAAAATGAAGTCATCCATGAATATGAATACAGGAGCGCCCCGAGCCACAGAGTTGTAATAACCTTACTTAATACCACCTCAACTAAGAGGACTTCCGTACAATCTCAGTCCAAAAGCCTCTTCAGAAATACATCTAGTCGCGTGTCCCTGCCCTTTTTATCAAAGTCTCTTCTCCAGCCCCTCTGTCATTTCCCAGCACATAAAAAAGAATTCTCAAGTCAGGGCCTGCTGGGGCACAACTGTGACCTCAGTCAGCCACTCCAAAGACTGAGGCAAGAGAAGTCTCGTGTTCAAGGTCTTCAGAGGCTACAGAGCAAGTTTGAAGTCAATCTGGGCAACTTGGTGAAACTCCATCTCTCCTTATAATATTAAAAAGTAGTAGTGTACTAGTCAGTGGGGGAGGGGGAGGGGGAGGGGAGGGGTGCACGCCTTTAATCCCAAAGCCAGGCAGATCTCTGAATTCCAGGCCAGTCTGGTCTACTGAGAGGGTTCCAGGACAGCCAGGGCTACACAGAGAAACCCTGTCTCAAAAATAAGAAAAAAGAAAAGAAAACAGGGAGTAGTAATGTCTTTACATCTGTGAGGGCCTGGGGTCTCAAATTCAGTGCCCAGTGAAACACACGCACACTTCTTGCCTAACTGCTAGCCCCAGTGTGCAATCCCAACCTTACTGCTTCACCTTCTTAGTCTTCATATTTTTAACCCTCTGGCCTCCAGGCTTTTTTGTTTTCCAGACCTCTGTCTGGAGGAGTTTACCCACTTAAAATCTATTCATCTCTACTTAAGTATCACTAGAGGAATTTTCCTCAGCCCCTCCCCCTCCCAAATGCATCCTCTGCACCTGCCTGCCTTTATGTGACTTTAGGTATCTGGCTTGGCTCACTACTGCATGCTCAGGAAATTAGTGAGGGGCCTTGCATGAAATAGATGTTCTGCATGCCTCAGCTTTTTGCTCAAGGAACACTGTGAAGCAATCCACCTCACAGTCATGGCCAGAAAGGAAGGATTTTGTTCCTTCCAGTTGGCTGGGCTTTGGTCTGGCTAGCCTGGGTTCAGCTGGGCCTGGCTCTAACCTGAAGTTGGGCGCAGCCACCTGAGGTATGTTCTGCAGAAGGCAGGAATTCAAGAAAGCAAGCCCAGCCAAGCAAGCACACCCTTGGCTAAAGCAAGCCCTGAGGCCACAGCAAGGATGTAGATTCAGGAGCGGGACAGGCACTCCCAGCAGGTGAATCTACCACCTGTTCTGTGCTCTGTGGGGCTAAGAACTTTGCCTATGATAATTCGTCTAGTTCTCTAGTAAGTACTACAGCCCCGGAAGTAGTGTATCATAGTCCCTGTTTTCATAAAAATGCAGTTTAATTAATAAGAAAAACTTAGGCAAAACAAACAACTAGAGTCTCATCAATTTTATTATTGGAATCTCAGCCTGGCCCCCTGAGGTGCACTTTCTAAAAGTTTACATATACATTGCCTCTCTCTCTGTCTCTGTCTCTCTTTCTCCCTTTGGAAAACAGGACTTAGGGGCTGGGGAGGTGGCTGACTTAATGAGTGCTTGCTTTGCAAGTATGAGGACCTAAGTTCTAGCTCCAGAACCCACTCTAAAAATAAAGTGGCTGGAGAGGTGGCTCAGTGGTTAGGAGCACTGACTGCTCTTCCAGAGGTCCTGAGTTCAATTCCAGCACCCACATGGTGGCTTACAACCATCTGTCGTGGGATCTGATGCCCTCTTCTGGCACACAGATAGAGTATTCATATACACAAAATAACTATTTTTTTAATTAATTTTTTAAAAGCTGGACATGGACAAATACTTTTAATAACAGTGTTTGGAAAAATGTAGATAGGCAAGTCTGGGAGAGAGCTCACTGGCTAGTTAGCCTAGCCTAGCCTATTTGGTGAGTTCCAGACTACTGGGGAACAACACATGAGGTTGTCCTGCACTGTACACACACACACACACACACACACACACACACACACAGAGAGAGAGAGAGAGAGAGAGAAAGAGAGAGAGAGAGAAAGAGAGAGAGAGAGAGAAAGAGAGAGAGAGAAAGAGAGAGAGAGAGCATGTGACATGACAGCTGTGGATGTAACTCAGACAGTAGAGTCCTTGCCTAGTATGCATGAAGCCCTGGATTCAGTCCCCCACATGGCATAACCTGAGTGTGGTGGGACATACTTGTAATCCCAGCCCTCAAAAGACAAAGACAATAAGAGCAGAAGTTTAAGATCATTCTCCTAAACGAAAAGAAATTTAAGATGCCTACTTGGGTTTGAGGCCAGCCTGAGCTACATGAGAGCATGTCTCAAACAAACAAAAAACTGAGACTTGTAATATTAAAACTTTTCTTGGTTTCATTTTTTTTAAGGCAGGGTCTCACTAAGTAGCCCAGGACATTCTCAAACTCTCAACCCTCCTGCCTCAGCCTTCCAAATGCTAGGATTACAGGCATGCACTACCATCCCTAGTTTTCCTGTTTGTTTGCTTGTTTTAGATTTAGTGTGTGTGTGTGTGTGTGTGTATGTGTAAGCGGGTTTTATCTGTGTACCTCATGTATGCAGTGCCCTCAGAGGCCGGCAGAGGGTGTCAGATACCATGGAAATTGAGTTACAGCCAAGTTTTAACGGCTATGTGGGGCTGCTGGGAATAAAAACTGAGTCCTTTTGAAGAGCAGTCAATGTTCTTAACCACTGAGCCATCTCTCCAGCCCCTTCTTTTGTTTTTAAAGGAAGTCCCTGGCCCCTGACCTCACTAAGTCTCTCATGTCCTTCTCTGGTCTACTTCTGACTGCTTATCTTTTTCCTCCTGAGTCACTCTCTTTTGCAATTGCCTTGGGTTCCAAGAACAACAGGAATGATCAATAAACATCTTTATGACAAGGGACTAAAACTACCTCTTAGCAACAGCAAGCCTTGCAGGACTCATGACCTCGTGATGAGATCATTCCCCAAATGGTGAGTCTACACCCTGGAGCAGGGACACCACACTGTTCTCAAGTGATGACCATGATAACAACTTCTTTAGAGTCTCTCACAGAACCAGAACTGAGACACTAAGCAAAGAGACACGCCTGTGGTCAGCTTTCCGGAAGCTGTGCCTTGTCCCCTCCCTTTACTATAAAAATCCCAGGAGACAGTGAAATGTTTCAGCTGGCAAAGGCACTTGCTGCCAAGATGATTTCTGTCCCCCAGACTCACATGGTGGAAAGAGAAAACAATGCCTACATGTTGTCTCTGACAGTCACTGGTGTACCATGAAATGCACATGTGAACACACACACACAGACACACACACACACAGACACACACACACAAAGAAAGAAAAACATCTCATGGTGCTATCAGAGCCTGCAAAATTGACTCAAGGGTTATTGAAACCTCAATTAATCAGCATCTGGCCATGTTGATTGAAGCTTTTACCTCTGCCTGTTCTTTTCTGGGAAACCTGGGATCAAGATACATGGTTGAGTCTAGTCTACTGGAACTTCCAGAGCGGGGGCATTTGTTTTAACCCTGGTAACCTGTTCCATGAATCACACATCTCAGAATTCCTTCCTTATTGGTCAAGCTGACCTACGTTATTGTTTACTTCCTTAGATTTCATGGGTGAGGAAACAGAAACTTAAGTATCAGGCATAGGGACACATACCTGTCACTCTATCCCTCTGGAGGCTGAGACAGGATGATCATGAGTTGAAGGCCAGCTTGGGCTACATAGAGAGACTCTTTAAGAGGGAGCATCTGAGGCTCAGGAGCTGGGGGACAGCTTACATGCAGTTTAGCTCTACAGAGGCGGGTTTGAGGTGGAAACCTCAGTCTACCTATTCTCAGAGCTTGTGTGTCAGCTGCTCTGTTCTATTGATAAGGTGAACAGGATGACACACCATAGCCCTGGCGTGACCAGAGAGAGAGAAGAGCCAGTCCAGAATCTGTGGGCTCCAGCAGAGGGCTCTCTCATGGGACAAGAATTACAATGAGAATCTGAAACACAGGATTCACCAGTATCTGCTGGCTTTCCCAATCCAGGATTGAGGATTTGGACCCTTGAACCAGCCTCTGTCCTCAGGCCCCCCTCCCTCGCTGGAGTACAGCATGGCCTTCAAACAGCATCTCTTCACCCTCAGTCCAGCCTCATCTTTTCTGCTCCCTTGAGAGAAAGCAAAGTTTCTTATGAAGAGAGGCAGGAACTCTGTGGCTAAACCTATCTTTTTTTTTTTTTCCAATTTTGGGATATTGGGGTTTGAATCTGGGGGCTACCACTGTGCTACAGCCCCAGCCCTCTTTTTACTTTTTATCTTGTGACAAGGTGACACTATGTGACTCAAAGTGGTCTTAAACTTGTGATCTTGCTGCCTCGGCCTCCCAAATAGTCAGGATTGCAGGTCTATGGCATCAGGGCTGGCCTTCCTGTCTTTAACAGAGTCTTTGCACAGCACTTCCGTATTACGTTAAATCGGTAACCATTCTATCTCTTTCAGAGGAAAGAGACTGTAAGCTCAGATATGGGAACTGGGGGTCGATTCAAGAATGGGTAAAGACTGAGACTTTGAGGGAGATTCTCTGAATCTTGTGGGTTGGCTGAGAACCCCTCTCATCCCCACACACTCACAGGGCTGGGTCAGAATGCAGCCTCTTTCCTGAAAGCAGTGCCTGTGTGGGGTTGGGTGGACAAGTTCAGTGGTTCACAGTCTGTCTCTGCCTCTGCCTGAGGACCTAGGCTCACCAGTTATCACACAGCTCACTCAACACGTTCCAGATGTGCATGCTCCTGCCACC
This sequence comes from Rhynchomys soricoides, assembly GCA_019843965.1. NCBI lineage: Eukaryota > Metazoa > Chordata > Mammalia > Rodentia > Muridae > Rhynchomys > Rhynchomys soricoides. The sequence goes on along the minus strand of JADRCH010000225.1, from coordinate 2,843,102 downwards.
AGCAACACTCTGAACAATTCTGGGAAGTAGACATTGTCCTCAGCAGAAACTGAGTCACAGAGTTGCTGTCTGTCTCAGAGCCAAGAAGTGGAGAAGGGAAAAGATTTATTTTTCTGAGTCTTGGCTTCCTCCTCTGTTCAGTGGGTCCAATAATGTCCATCAGAAGCAATCTAAACTGGCAGGGCTGCAGGCACACAGTAGGTGCTCAGTAAATACAATTCCCTGCCCAACTTGGTAGAGTCAAACTTTTGAACAGTACCTTGAAGTCATGTAAGAGCTTTGTTTGATTTTTCAGAAAGCCCCCGCTGGTTTGGAATTTGCTACATAGAACACACTGGCCACAGGGCTAGAGAGAAAGACCAGCATTTAAGAGTACTGGCTGCTCATCTAAAGGACCTGGGTTTGATTCCCAGACCCCACTTGGATGCTCACAACCACCTAATAACCCCAAATCTTAGGGAATCTGACTTGGAGTCTTCTCAGGAGATCTTCTGGCTTCTGTAGACACCTTGTCAAAAAACAAAAAGCACCTATTCAGGGGCCTGGGTCATGGGGCCTGGGAAGGGCTCTGTGGTTCAGTGGATGCCACACGAGTGTTAGAACCAATTTTGGACCTCCAGAACCCATGTAAACGTCAGGTGAATACAATAGCTCATCTCTAATTCCAGACTTGGAAAACACAAACAGGAGATCCACAGAACAAAGTGGCTAATGAGATGGTCCACATTGGTAAGCTCTGGGTTTAATTGAGAGACTCCGTCTCACTGAATGAAACAGAAGGATCAAGGATGACTCCTGACATCAACCTTTTGTTTCCTATGCATGTGTGCCCACATGCTTGTGCACACACACATACAAGCATGCATCCAGACATGCATACCACACACAGAAAAAATAGAGAAAGAGCCAGGCAGTGGTGGAACACACATTTAATCCCAGCACCTGGGAGGCAGAAACACATGAATCTCTGAGTTAGTCCAGCCTATTCTGCGTGAGTTCCAAGACTATACAGAGAAACCCTGTCTTGAAAACAAACAACAAACGAATAAAAAGGAAAGGGAAAAAAGAAAAAAATTCTTAAGAAATAATCTGGTAGCATGTATCTGTAAACCTAACACTAGGGAGGCAGAGGCAGAACTCAGGCCTTAATGCATGTTAGACAAGTACTCTACCAAAGGAACTACATCCCTTGCCCCTTCCCATTGCATTCAATAACTTTTTTTGTTTTAATTTTGTTTTGTTTGTTTGTTTGTTTGTTTCAAAATAGAGTTTCTCTGTGTAGCCCTGGCTGTCTTGGCACTCAGTCTGTAGACCAGGCTGGACTTGAACCTCCCAAGTGCTCATTGCTCCCATGCTCTGTGGCCAGTATATAGCAAGATAGTTCCTACTGGGCATTTCCACCGTGCAGCTTCCCTGGCCAGCAATCTGGAGTTGGTACTTTGGCTTTGCTCTCTGATATACTGTTAAATGCATAGTGGAATGGACATGTCATATTTAAATCACTGCTTTATGCATTCGTGTGTCTGCCCCTCCCCCCATACTCTCTGCTTGAGGAGAACAAGGTCTCTGTCTGCTCTGCTCCATGGAGGCTGCACTTACACAGCTAGCATAACAGTTGGACAGAGACAGTGCTTAACAAATATTTGCTGGGGCTGGGATGGCATGCCATAAGGTTTGGGTTCCATCCTAACACTACAGAAAGAAATGCACAGGAGGGGGTGGGGGCACAGCTTAGTTGGTGAAACGCCTGCCATGCAAGCATGAGGATATAAATTTGATTCCCAGAACCCATTTTTTAAAGCCAGTTGTAGTGTTATGTGTTTATAATCCCAGTGCTGGGGAGGTGGAGGCAGGGGGATCCCTGGAGCTTGATAGCCAACCAGCCTTGCCTAATTAAGAAACTCAAAGCCAGTCTCAAAAACCATGGTGTGGGCTTGGTGAACGCTTCTGTGGATAAAGCACTTGCTATGCAAGCATATAAACCAGAGTTGGGATCTCCATCACTCATGTAGACGCTGGGCAGGCATGGAGGCTACCTGCAATCCCAGAATTTAGCTGGCAGAAAAGGGATCCCTGGGCCAAACCAGACAGATATATTATCCAGACATGGGGGTTCCGGGTTCAGCAAGAGACCATTCCTCAATAGATAAAGTAGAGAGCAATTGAGGAAGAGACCTGATAAAAACTATGGGTCTTCAGATACATGTGCATTCACATCTACACACATATGTACAGCCACACACGTAGGAACATGGATATACATACATGTCACACACATTTGCAAAAGAATATTTGTAAAAGTGTTCCAAAAAAGCTCCTGGTGAAGAGCACCTGAGGAATGACATCCCCGAGGTTGCTTTCTGTCTTCCACATGAAAGAAGACACACCTGCACCCACAAACACACAAAATAAACAAGTAAGCAAAGAAACATTTGTTGACTGAATGAATGACACCAAGTCCACAGCCTCTTGTATGCTGGATGTTCTAGAATTTCTTCATTATATTGTATATATATATATAACATTATATATTATGTCATATATATACAATATACACTCTAATATATTGCATGTATGATATTGTACATATATACACATTGTATGTATATATGTACATACATTTATGTGTATACGTAATATATATATTTGAGAGAGATTAGCAATAGCCCCTAACTAGAGAGTATAGCCAGCCCTCCACGCCTATGGGTTGCACATCTGTGGATCCGACAAATTTTGATTAGAAAATCGTTGGGGGAAAACTACATCCACACTGAACATGTAGAGAAAATTTCCCTTGCCATTATTCCCTAAACAACACGGTGTAGCAATTATTTACACAGCATTTACATTGTATTAGGCATTATAAGTCATCTGGACATGATTTAAAGTATACTGCAGGACTGTGAGGCCTCTATGTAAATTCTACAGCATTTTATATAAAGGCTTGGACAGCCCTCCGTTTAGACAACCAGTGGTGAGGCAGTGCTGGAACCCATCCCCCTAAGGATCCAAGGTCAACTATGTTCATTTCACTCAGACAAATGGATAGGCGAGCAAGAGCCTCCCTCCTGCATCCTGTCTGTACCCACAAGACCTCTCGCCACCACCCTGCTTGCTTCAGCTCCTGTGAAGCCCTTGCACCTCTCCACGGACCAGCCAGATCATAGAGGCCTTTTCTGGAGCTAGGCTCACTGGGGTAGCAGCAACAGCCCAGCAGGATGGCATCATCAGAGCCCCATGGATACTCAGGAGTTGTGCTTGCTAGCGGAACAGAAAGAGGAAAAGTGTTACCAGCAGTAACCCAACATTAATCAAGGTTAGGAAGAAGATGAGGACCATGGTGGCACGATAGGAAAAGAGCCACAGCCTGTGGTCCTGGGTGGAGAGAGGATGAAGAAGTGATACCAAAGGGAGTATCATCACATACCATCCACTTCTACTTCATCCTTCCACCCAAATCCCAGCCTTCTGGCATCCTCTGGATATGCCCAGGCTGTCCCAGGTTTGACCAAAGGCAGATATCTCAAAGAAGCTGGGTCTCATCCTCATCTTCACTCTCTTCATGGCTAAGGTGCCAGGCACTAAGCTAAACAATCTGTACACACCCTGCCACAGAAGGTCACACTGTCACTATGCTGTGACAAATGGGAAAACAGAGGGGCTGGGCAGGTTTGCCATTTTCTTATCTCAATGCCCAGATCTCAATAGCCTGCTCCCCAGAACGTACCTAGAACTATCACAGACCCCTAATCCAGAGGAGAGCCTCAAAACAGCTATTCTACAACCAGTCTCTCTCATCATTTTGATGGCAGCTTCCCCTCCACACTTTGTAAAGGTGCCACAATTACTGATGCCACCTCTGGCACCCAGGGAACTTAAAGGAAGACAGAATCATAGGACATCAGGCTGGCAGAGAGAGCCTAAAACCACATTCTCAGCTGGCAGATGAAGAAACCAAAGGCCTGCAGAGGTTTCCCATTCCTATCTAACAGTAGCCATTACGATTTGCATAAGGGCGTCTAGATATTTCTGCCATATCCTCACGTTCCTGCTCTGATAAATACCCATTTTGATTGTGAGGGTGGGTAGTGGAGCTGGAATTCAGAGATTCTCACTTGCTAGCCAAGTACTGAGCTGTATCCCCAGCTTATATATTTCCATTTTGAATTTCAGCTCTCTTACCCAAAGCCCCTGGGAGCCTCCTGCTTCTTCTCATTTTGTGTGTGTCTTTAAAGAAAACTGCACATCTCTTCTCCCTCCCATTCGATTCTGTCCTTTGGAGCCAGGGTCCCTCTCCACATCCCCAGATCATCTTCCCCCCTCCTTTTTCGAACAGATAGAACAAAATCCTAGAGGGTCCAGGTCCTACTGTGGTCACGTGCTGGCCAGCAGGGGTTATCGGGTCTTCTGGCTGCTCCAAGAGCCTCTTTCTGCAGCTTCTCACCTCTCTCGGGGTTGCTGGAAGATTATTAGATAATTTTCAAATTTGTAAAGTGCCTTAAGCTCCTTGGAGGCAAGGTGGTATATGAGTGTAATAACAATAACAATCCTATCTGTCAGAGCCATTGAGAAAATGAATCTTGTTATCCTCAGGAACCAGGCTGGAAACTGCAGCAAGAAACACCTAAGCAATGTGTGCTGCTCTGCTTCCTGACCAATCAGGGGCAGGAAAAGCGCCGCCCCAGCCAAAGTGGCATTAGGCACCCCCGCCCCAAGCCCAGGGCTAGCAGTAAAGGGCTCTCAGAAAGTTACCCAAATTGCCTCTGACGCTTCACCAATTAAAATGACTTTAGGACAAGTTGAAATCAACTTAGGGAGCAAAGCATTCTGATTTCTGAACCTCTCGGAAGGCAGCTGGGAAGGCAAGTGTCTGAGCAGGTTGTCACTCACTCGGGAGTAATGACAGGAAATCCATCAGGGACAGCGATTGAGTCTGGAGAATTAGTAAGGCTGTTTACACCGTAGCTGGGAGTCAGTGGGGCTGGCCAAAGCTGGGCTCTTGATGGCTATGTCAGCTTCTCTCCTAATGAGCTTCTCCAACTGCACACTCCCCTGGCTGGACTCCTGCTGCAGACTTCAAGTCTGGCTGGCTCTGACCTTTCTGTGAGGACCTGAGGGCAGGGTGACTATAGACAGGCAGAACTGGACTCAAGTTTTATCTCTGTCACTGACAGTCTTTTGGTGTTAGGCAAAGTACTGTACTTCTCCAAGCCTCAGTTTCCCCTAGCCTAACATCTACTTGAAACGCCAAGTGCATGTCTATAATCCTGGGATGATCAAAAGTTCAAGGCTCCTTTAATCCCAGCACTTGGGAGGCAGAGGCAGGCAGATTTCTGAGTTCGAGGCCAGCCTGGTCTACAGAGTGAGTTCTAGGACAGCCAGGGCTACACAGAGAAACCCTGTCTCGAAAAACCAGAAAAAAAAAAAAAAGTTCAAGGCTAACCCAGGTTACATAGGCTAGCCTTGGGTACCTGAGATCTTGTCTCAAAAGCACAAGAAATAAAATGAAATCTATACACAATAGTACATTTATAGCTGTCAGGTGAGAGCAGAAGTTAGCTAATACACCTGCTGTGCATTTGCCTTGTGGACATTGAAGGAAAGGGGATCTCACTTATCTGCTCAGCCCTCGGGTACCTGTTTCCTTCAGAGCTCAGAAGATGCAAGGAAAGCAGAAACCATTGAGAAAATGTAATGACATTTCAAGCCTGCCCCACCCTGGTTATGTGATTATATACAAGTCCCTCTGAGCTTCAGTTTCATTATCTGCAAAATAAATAAGCACATAACCTCTCTATAAACCCCACCAGAAATTCCCTAGGATAAATTACAAAGGACTGCAGCATGAAAGACTGCAGTTAGATTAGAACTATACTCCCAGGCAATGGTCAACAATAAGCCCACTCCTTCCTAGGATCATTGGCTGTGGCTGAGCAAAGTTCAGCCTGGACGTGTTGGAAGGAAGGCAGGCATGACAACCCTGGAGATACTCTACAGGCTGGAGAAGGTGACCACCGGGGTCTAGTAGTCCCAAAGGGCTTTCTTTGATCCTCATTTTCCAAGGCTTTTTAAAACCTAGAGTGACCCTGAAGGGAAATCTCTGGAGTTGCCCAGAAGCAGAGGTCACATCCTCACAGACAAGCCCTAATCAGCCCTAGGTCATGATCCTATTATTTAAGTTTTTCATAAAAGGGCTACCCCTGAGACTGGAAGAATGGCCCGGACTGACTTTTCCTGACAGGAAATAGGAGCAGCTGGGCCTAAGGCCTGGTTTGACCTGTGTAGTACTCTGGGCTGGGCCGAAGACCCCCAGCCTGAGCCTAGTGCCTTCTGTGGCTGAGATGAAGGCTCCTGGATGACCTGGGGGCCTCCTTTCTGCTAAGCCAGGCCTACCTCTACTGCCCTCCCCATACTGCTTGTAGTCTGCTGATTTTATTGTAATTTCCGACTTGTCGAAGTTAATAGCATTTGTTTGTTAATTACTGTGTATTTTAAAAGTAAAAGGAACGGAAATTCCCACAGGAGACTCTCACTTGGCTAAAGCAAAGTGAAGTGAGGAAGGAAGGAGGTCTAGGCTAATAAGTTTGCCAGGCCGAACTCTGCTCAGCCAACAGTATCTGAGGCTGTGGACTGCCAAGGTGGGAGGCACTATGTTTCTTCCTGCCTTCCTTTGAAGAGAGCTCTTCAGCCCCATACTTGTATCAGAAGCCCTATGTACTCCCCAACTCTTACTAGCGGAAGCAGAAGGAGAAAGCCTATCCCAGGAGACTTGGGATTTAGCAAACAGCTCCCAGGGACCTGTCCTGTGACAAGGGGCAACTGACTGAGTAGAGATCTTCGGGTTAGGAAACAGCAAGAATTCAGGGCTCATATATTAAAGCTCAGTGGTATCACACTTGCCTACCAAGCATGAAGCCTTGGGTTCAATCCCTCGCAATGCATTTTTAAAAATAATAACTAGGCCGGGCAGTGGTAGCGCACACCTTTAATCCCAGCACTTGGGAGGAAGAGACAGGCAGATTTCTGAGTTCGAGGCCAGCCTGGTCTACAGAGTGTGTTCCAAGACAGCTCGAAAAACCAATAATAATAACAACAACAACAACAACTAGGTATAAGGGAGGTAGCTCAGCTGGTAAAGAAAGCATTTGCTTAGCAATCATGAGGACCCGAGTTTCATTACCAACATGCATGTGAAAAGCCAAGCACAGTGATGTGCACTCGTAATCTTAGTATTGGGGAGACAGAGACAGAGGCAGGCGGACTCTGGAGCTCAGTGGCCAGTCACTTTAGCTCACTTGGTGAGTTCTAGGATAATGAGAGATCTCCTCTCAAAAGAAAAGAGGGGAGGGAATTGGATGGTGCCTGAGGAGCAACACTTCCGGCCCTGACTTATACATGTGTACACAAACACAAACACACATATACACAAACACACACAGTCATACACACATACTCTCATACACACACATACACACACTCTCTCTCACAAACACACATACACACACTCTCTCACAAACACACATACACACTCTTACACACACATGCACACACACACACACCTTGCAGACTATAGCCCCAAGAAAAAGAAAACAGGTGTGGGGCCCAGGTCCTGCCAAAACTAGAGCAGCAACTGTCGTTGGCCACCAAAAACTGTAGGCTGCAGGACAATTCAACAGGCTGCATGCAGGGCATACAGAGGAGTGGGGCTCAGGGCTTAAAGGGGACTCTGCATGCTGACCCTCCATATTCCTTCCTATACAGAGTCATTCTGAGCCACAGACTCAAGAAGCATAGAGTAGAGGCAGGGAGAGAGAAGAGAGCCAGGAGGGAAGGGAGCTAGGGAGAGAGACTCCCCAGACAGAGAAGGATGGAGCCTGAGAAAGGAAGTTCATACAATCTGGAGGCACTGATTAAAATCCTGGAAGAAAATGTGACGGAGGGGCTTTCTATCTTTCTATTGAGACATTTAACCTAAAAGAAATGAGTTAAATAATTTATACGGAGAACAAGTGAAATTTGCTTTGATCAAATTAAAAAATATGACTGTGGAAATAAAGTGTCCACAGCATCCTTTCCAGGCGGCAGAAAGGGCTGCCGAGAAACAAAATGACAGAGACATAAAAATAACTAACCCTAACCCAGCGAATATTAGCACCATATTTTTTGGGAGATTACACAGCGTCACTGTAGGCCTCGCAGAGAAATCCTCTCTAAGCACCGGCATGAGAGGTCTCTCTCATTGTGGAAACCCCATAAAACCCAGAAAATGGAGACAATTTTCCTTTGCAAAAGCGATCTGACTTCACTCAGGGGTTGGCCCAAAAGCCACAAGGGATCAAGTCAAATTTCCCACTTGTACATTTCAGAGAAGAAAGAAAGCTGCTTAGCTTCCACCCCCAACTCTGTGTTTCTTGAAGATGCCTCCCTTTCTCCCATGTATCCTACACACACACACACACACACGCACACACACACGCACACGCACACACACATGCACACACACATGCATATATATATATATATATATATATATATATATATATATATATATATATATTTTTTTTTGACTGTTGTTGTTTGTTTTTTGAGCTAGGGTCTTGTATATCAAGGTTGCCCTGAACTTGCTCTGTTGCCAAGGATGACCTTGCACTTCTGAGCCTCTTGCTTCTACCTCTCCAGACCTGGGATTACAGCCATGCCTCACTAAGCCTATACGGCCTGGGGGACAGCTCCAAGGGCTTTACACATGATGGACAGTACTCTATAAGCTGAGCTATGTCCCCAAATCCTTCATCTGCTCTGTTTTTTAAATGTATGGGTGTTCTGCCTGCATTCGTGTCTATGTACCATGAGCATTCAGTGCCTGTGGAGACCAGGAAAGGGTTTCAGATCCCCTGGTACTGGAGTTACACAGAGATGGTTGTTAGCTGCAATATGGGTGCTAGGAACAGAACTTGAGTCCTTTGGAAGAGCAGCTCGTGCTCTTAATGGCTGAGCCCCTTATCTGCTCTTAGGAAATATCTCAGACCAGTTCCAAGAGTCCTGAGCAAGAGATGAATGTGATACCACTGACTTAACAGCTCAGCCTTGGCAAGTCACCCTTTCTTGTGGGCTTGCCTGGCTCCTCACAGTAGTACATGCCTGCAATTACAGCATTCCAGGGGCAGAGAGGCAGGATGATGGATGAAAGCCACATCCAGCCCGATCTACAAAGTGAGATTCTGCCAAAAAGGAGGAGAGAGAAGAGGAGTAAGAGGAGAAGGAGGAGGAGAAATAAGTCTGCCATAGGTACAAAGGAAGCCTCACTAGCAGCTTGGGACATATCTTCCTTTCTACCTTTAAAAAAAAAGAGCAACAAGTAAAACCCTAGGAGCCAGCAATCTCCCCTCACCCACATCTGCTCTCTGTCTCTGCCTCCTCCTGGAGAGCTTACAGAGGCACCTGGAATCCAAGTTGGGAGAGTTTGGCTTGTGCCAGTCCTACCAGTTTTAAAGGTTCAGATAACCCCAAAGACCCTTAGCTCTGAGGACAGGTCAAAAGCCAGTAGCTGGCTCCAAGTTCTGGCTTCACTACTGTGTTCTTGTGTGCCCACAGCCAAGCTAACTCCTGTCCTCGGTAGAAAGAACGGAAGTGCTCTCCAAGGATAGGGTGGAGCAGGAGAATGCACCTGGAGCATTTGTAAGAGCTCCATAAACACAGATGATTTATTTATTTATTTATCTATCTATCTATCTATCTATTTATTTATTTATTTATTCGCAATGACCTTGGGCAAGGCATCCAAGGTCACTGTGGATTTTCTTTGCAAATCCTTAGTTATGGTTTCTGACTCCTTGCAGAAAGAATGTCTAACTGGCATCTGTTCTGCCTGCACCCTGGGAAGGGCTGTGGTCTGCAGCTCTGGCAGCACAGAGGAAGGGAATGGAGATAAAGTTCACACAGTTCAACTTGAGGTCTGGGGAAATGGAGGAAGCATCAGCAGGCACGTGGCAGCTGTCCCCTTCCTGAAGGCCTGCCTTGTGCCAGAGAGAGCCTGAAGCCAAGACTCGCTTTTCCAGAGGTAGCTTCTTGTTGCTTGTTTGTTTGTATTTTGATCTTTGTGACAAGGTCTCATGTAGCTCAGGCTGGTCTCTAACTCACTGAGTAACAGAGGGTGGCACTGACGCCTGATCCTCCTGCTTCCTTCTTCCCCAGTGCTGGGATTTTAGGTGTATACCATGAATCTCTAAAAAAGCTCTAGAAGGCTGGAGGCTTTGCGGCAGTGCAGATGCTATCTCTAGTGGGTGTGAGCTCCCTGTCCCTGAGGGTGTATAGAGAACCTGAGGGCCATACAGAGCAGGTGTTGCATGTCCAGTGAGGGCCACACTAAGAGAATCCCTATGCAGTTCTCAGTATGTCAAAAAGGACTCAGAACCGCCCCAGCCTGCACAGACTTGAGGTGTCAGCCCCCTTCTTTTCTGTGTACTGCCTGCCCTTCTTTCCTTAAGATTGATCTTCTCCTCTTCCAACCCCCTCCCTCCCAGGACCCTTGAGAAATGCAAAAACCAGATGAGAATAGAATCCGTGCATAGTATGGTTATGTGTGGCGGAATGCTGTGAAGATAAAGAAAGGAGAGGTAGAGAGAATGAAAAGGCAGAATGAAAAGTGTGTGTGTGTGTGTGTGTGTGTGTGTGTGTGTGTGTGTGTGCGCGCGCGTGCAGAGGAAGGAGAGAGATATCCACAGCAGGTGTGCTGATAAAGGTCCAGGAACTAGGCTGTGGGTGGGCCCAGGACACAGGAGTGTGAGCACCCAGGCACAGCTGCTGAGCCACCGTGTCAGCCAGACTGTGTAGCCCCAGGATGGGGTTGAGCCTGCTTTTATCTCCTCTGGCTGTGTAGGATTTACAAGCTTTTGAAATGCAGGATTAATAAGAAGAGGCCGGTGTTTTAATCTATAATGGAACAGAAAGTATCATTATTGTTAAATAATGCACAGCCTGTCGTTTATTAAGAATTAATGGTTTATCGAGTGTTCAGGTTGCAGCAGCCGCCTGTGCCCTCCCTGGCCTGGGCTCCTAGCCTGTGGCCCGGCCCTCAGTCCTGTCCCCAGAGCCTGCAGGCTGCAGGGGCAGTATTCACCAGCCGGTGGCCTGAGAAGCTCAGAGCTTCTGCTGAGGGGCTTGGCTCTCATGGTGGTGTTCTCTGGTTGGGTCAGGGTCAGGGATGCAGAATGGAGGGATATGACTCAGTAATTCCCCCCTCCCCTCCCTGGGCGTGGATCCTCTGTCCCATTTCAGAGCGAGGAACAGCCCTGTCCCACTATGTTTTTAGTCCAGGAGGCTGTCTTCATTCTTGGAAGTGGGGACAGTACAGGAAGTTCCTTCATCCTGGGTCATTAAGTATGGTGTTACAAATCTCTCAGGAGAATGAGCATCAACAGAGACCTCCTGGCTCAAAAGAAGGAAGCCACATTAATCAAGAACTTTCTACAGGCCCAGGCATCATCCCACCTGTAACTCCGAGAACCTGGGGTTCATAGAAATTATAACATCTAATCAAGGTCATATCACAGACAGGTTTAGAGCCAAGACATTTCTTTTCTTTTCTTTTCTTTTAAGACATTTAGCTCATGATGGCCTTAAACTACCTATGCAGCCAAGGATGACCTTGATCTCCTACCTCCACCTCCTGCATGTTGGAATTACAGATCTGTACCGTTACAATTAACTTTGAGCCAAGCTATTCTACTTTTTCCAACTCTCTTTCCACTCTAGACCTTGAGGCACGAGCTCTGAGCTTGTCCATTGTTTGAAAATAGATGATTTTCAAGGACAGTGCTTGAGAATCACTATAGGGTCTCTGTGTCTGTCACATGACACTTCAACTCCCCCAGCAGGAAGCACTGAGTATGGAGCCAGATGATGTCACAGATGTCTGACCCCTGGCTCAGCATCACAGCCAGATCCATCCTTGAGCTTTGAACACAGTGCCTTCTTACTCCATCACCACCCTGCATTGTTTGAATCTCTGGCCAGAAAATTTCAACCCCAGATACAACTGCTCATGACATGTCCACCATATATATGTGACAGAACCAGAACCCTGTGACCTTGAATAAGTCACTCAACCTCTCCGGATCTCTGGTGGATGTTGTAAAAGGCCTGCCTCAAAGGATTATTCTAAGTGCTCAATGAAGTCATCTATGTCGGAGTGTAGCACAGACCTGACAGCAAACACTACTAGGCTGATTTGAGGAGGAGAGGTGTTGCTGGGGCTATCGGGTCCAGCGCATACTCCCAGCACCCAAAGCCCACCGGTTTCCACCGCATCCCTCCACTGCCGTGATTATGCAGCAAGCACACACTCAGCACCTACCCCTCGGGCTCTGTGCTGGACACATGTGTGGTGTGAGTCAGCCTGGGGCTGTGCTGAGCAATGTCTGTCCCTTCACAGCCCTCTCCACCTCCTTCCTCCAGTCCCAGCTCCAATCCCTTTCCTCTTTAAACTTGCAACCTCCTGAAGCCCCGGCTCTAAACCCACCCCACCTCATCTCTATGCCTCATGCTCCACTCTCCATCCATCCCAAACAACTCGGCGTTTACCAGCAGCCTCATTCCTACTTTTTTCCTCTTTTCCCTCTTGTCTCTTCCCTCATCCTCAAGCGCGACACCACTCTAGTCTCAGCCCCATCTCGCTCTACCCTTCTTCCCAGTCCCAGCCTCTCTCAGTCCCTGTTCTCCCGCTCCAAGTCTCTTTTCCCTCATCCCCAGCCTTCTCCCATTCCAGTTACAGGGCTCTCGAGGTTCTGTTGGGGGTGGGGACACTGCCCCCAGAGGCCATTGTAGGAAGGCGCACCATGAGGAAATGAACCCCCAATATCCCTGGGCAGGCATAGCCCAGGCACCTGCAGTGGGTGGAGTCTCTGATTGTCTGGAGTGGGGCGGGCCCTGACTGCGCTCCAAGCGAGCTCCTTACTCCCCACCCCCACCGCCCCTTTCTCCTTTGGGCGAGCCACCACGCTGGGACCTCGGCCCACAGCCTGGCTCCTCACGCGGCTCCTGTTTTATTAACCTGCTTGTCGCTGCTCTCGCCGCTGAATAGGGCCTGGGGGGTGGGGGGGCGGAGGAGGAGATAGAAAGTGGGGGCCGGGTTTTGACGGTGATCGCCATGGAAACAGCAGCTCGGCCAATCGGTGGGCAGGCAGGCCGAGTGCAGCGGGCAGCTCGGTCTCTGAAGCCTCGTGCGGCCGCCGGCTGACTCCTGCCTGACAGGCGGTCCGCAACCCCTGCGAGGCAGAGGATGAAAGGGGGGACAAGACCCTAGGGGAAGTGGCACTGGTAGCTGAGTGGTGGGGTGGGTGTGAAGCCAGAGGCACTGGGGGAGTGGGGGTTAGGCTAGAAGATACAGAGAGACTGGGGGTCGGGGTGACTTGCTCAGGTGTGGCGAGACAGTAACAGGACTAACGGGAGCCCGGTACAGGTGGCCCAGTTTCGCCCTAGTGGAAGTGTTTAATCCAAGCCAGGGTTTCTCGCTGGTTAGAGCCACTTCACTCTTTGTAGGGGAAAGGACTGTCTATGTATCCACGGCCAGCCAACAGCATCTATGCTTCCCAGCTAAGACAAGCGAAGATGACAGCACACATTGTTGAATGCCCCTGGGGTACAGTCCCTGGTCAGGAGCCACTAAGCAGCACCAGGCAGTGGTCACTATTTGTAAAACTTGTTGCCCCTGAGCTGGCTTCCTTTAGCGGGGGAGGAGGAGGAAAAGGACAGGAAGTGGAGCAGGAGAAGGAGCCAGAAGGAGTTAGGCTAGGGTCCAAGGGAGAGGACTCCTGGGCTGCCAGTTAGTGTTGCAAGGAACAAAGCAAGCTCGCTAGATACCTTCCTTTCTGCCCGGCCTTGCCCAGCTCTCCTGCAGACTCAGTACCGACACCACATCCAGGAAGCCCTCCCTGATTGTCTCATTACCATCACTCACCTCTGCCTCCACCACATCCCTCTGACTCACTGGTAACAGTTGGCACCCCCCTTGCGGGAGAGATTTCCCGTGCCAGACCCTGACAGACTTTATTCTGTTTTCTCATTTCATCCTTACAAGCTACATACTGTCATCGTCACCATTTTACAGGTGAGGGAAGTGAGGCTCACATTAGTAAGCTTGCCCAAGAGCCACCAGAGAGTCGGCAATGAAGATTCAAAGCAGGTTGTCAGGTCTGAGAGCTTGCCTGTCTAATGTCGGATGTGTTGTGTGAAACTTGTGCCTCCTGGATGGGTCTAAAGCCCCTTGCAATGCCCAGCACGCACTGGTGAGTAGCAGGCACTGCAGAACTGTTCTGAATAGGATGGAGGCTCTGTGTGAACAGCCAGGCATCGAGCCCAAGAAGGCTAAGACTGAATGGCAACTCCAGAGTGCTGGTTCCCCAGAAAGCCAGCAGGGTTTCCTGTGGCATGGTCTAGTGGAGCCAGCTCCAAGAAAGGAAATATCACTGAGGGCACCTTTCAGCCACACTACCTACCCAGGTCTCCCCCACGGAGCTGTCCCAGTATGATGGATGCTGCGCCATGTCCCCCCCTAGTGGCCAGAGGGTCACTGATGACAGCAATGTCCACCAGTGAGTGTGAAGATCTCAAACACGGTGGGTTTCTCACCCAGCCAAATTCTCAGGCTCCAGAGCATCCCCTCAGTGTTAAAGCTAAAAGCATCAAGTGACTGGACTCAGCTCATAGGCCGGAAACTGACAAAGCATCCCGCTATCACGACTCTCCCCACAGGAAGAGACCCTTGACTCCACCCCTAATACATTTCAAGGCAAGAGGTTTTGCCAGCAGAGGACTCAATCAGAGCCCCCTTCACAATGGCCAGAATGATTCCACCCCCATAACCTGCCAAAGAGGGCTTGAGGCTGAGGGGCATCTACCAGGAAATATTGAATGATACCACTTCCCACTCAGGTTAGAGTTTTGGTCTGGAATCCAGGAGCTGGAATCCCAGGGGTCTCCCATCAGAACTGCTACCCACACACACACCATACACCACCCGCCTCCCTTAGGAACCTGCCACACACGCACAGCACCTCGGCTTTGAAGGCAGGCTCCTGGCAGGCTGCTGTTCCCATGGCAACCCCATCCCAGGCTGCCCTACCCAGTGCTTCCCTCCACCCCCTTCCTCCACCCTGAACCCACATCACCTTCATTCACAGAACAAGAACAGCATCACATCAACAAAGTGGACACCCCTTCCCCCAGGCCTTCCTCCACCCTTTCTCTTCCTCTTCTCTTTCGGTGGAAAGCCACAAGCTGGGAAGAGAAAGGATGGGGTGGAAGTGGGAAGAGGCTGAGCCGAGGTGGATGAAGGGAGAGGTAGAAACTAGAGGGAGCTATGGCTCAGCTCCCCTCCACACCGTTGTGGTCCCCAAGGTTTGGGCTTCTGTTTGCTTTTCAGAGCTGTTTCATCTTGGTGCATAGATCTGTGTCTCTGCCAGGTGAAGCTCCAAAGCACCGACAGGCTCTCCGATGAGCCCCACACTGGGACTCAACATCAGAGCCCAGCGCTGTCTCCAGCAGCCACTAAATCTGGGACCCTTAAACTCAGCCCCCAGCCCCAAGGAGGCTCCCCATTCTGAGCTGTTCCCCTTGTTTGGGAAAGGCACTTCCTGTCAAGAGTCAGTGAGGGCACCAAAGTCTCCAATGGGTCAGTGCACAGAGCTGGTGAAGTCTCAACCCCCCACCCCTGGTTAGATAAACGTGACTCCTCTGACTGGGGAAACTTGGCTTTGGCAGGTGTTGTTGGAAAGTCAAGAGAAGCCTGCTCAGAGCCAGCATGAGCCCAATATTTTCAGGAGGCCCCGTGTAATGGTCACAACCCAGTTACAGAGCCAGCAGCCTGGACTTGAATTGC
The DNA here is from genome assembly GCA_019843965.1 of Rhynchomys soricoides. Taxonomy (NCBI): domain Eukaryota; kingdom Metazoa; phylum Chordata; class Mammalia; order Rodentia; family Muridae; genus Rhynchomys; species Rhynchomys soricoides. Next base: position 2,827,225 of record JADRCH010000225.1, on the reverse strand, counting down.
AATGCTCTCATTTATCCTCCACAGGAAGCTTGTCTCCTCTGCCTTGATTCCTGTGTCTGAACAATGAAGACAGCAATGACACACAGGCCTTGGGCTGCAGTATTTCATTTACTCCTTGCTGCAGCTCAGCAGGGTAGAATGATTGTTGTCAGTTCTACAGAAGGGAAACTGAGGCTAGGATAGTCATTGGCCCAGCAGGGCTTTAATCAGGCAATAGAAAGTGATGTCACAACAGAATCCATACACAGTGGTTAAGTCTGACAGGGAACAGGGTCTAGGAGGTGAAACTCAGGTTGGAACATTTGCCTGGCACTGGGAAACTCAAGCTGCCATGAAGTCTTACTGAGGCTCTGTGACCTATGACCTCATGTATCATTGGCCTTTACTCTGTGGATATAAAAGATTCCACTGGGGACCCAGATTGTTCATTCACCAGTCAAAATCAAGGTCAAGGAAGGGCTTGGTGAGATAGAATGTTGTAGTCCAGGAGGGGAGCTAGCTCTGGCCCAAGGAGTCCCTGAGTGACAACTCTGTCTAGCCAAACACTTGACCATAAACATAGTTGGTGGCCTCAAGGATGAAGGAACTTGACCAACTGGTATTTGGTCTACCCTTCCTGCATAGGATGCTGCTACATGTGGGAAACAGATCAAGGTCAGCAGCCTCTGGGCTTAGAATCCTCAGAAAGGGGGCAGAAATCCCTAAGGAAACAAGGCTTGGACCTGGAGGACAGCCTGGGGAACTCAGTCTCACCACCACCAGCCCCACAGCTTCCCATCTCCCTACAGTCTACCCCCAGTTTCTTAGGGGGTTCTCCAATCCGTCCCCTATTCAACCTAGCCACTCTGGGAGTTTTAGTGTGCTGGGACCTAACCATTCCCCCTCCCCCCAACTCCCTACCTTGAGTGAACAAGCCAAACAAACAGCATTGTTCTCCTACACAATGGACACAAAGAACTTGGGAATTCACAGAATGGTCCTGAATTTCAGCTTCCTTCCCCTCCAAGCCCTAGAGAGCTCCATTGTCTGCAAACTCCACTTAAAATACGTACCACTGCTCCAGCTGTGGAACCATTTAAGACTTGAGGAAGCAACCCCCTCCCTCTCTCCCATACCCTGCCGAGACAGCAGGGAGGAGGGGAGCAACAGCTTACAGTCCTTGTACCAGTGACAAGCTGGAAATGACTCTGCCCTCAGTGCCACTCGGGGGCGCCCATTTTACCCAACAGACCCTGATCACTGGACTTTCAGGAAATGAAAGTTGCCAGGGTCCCTCCTCTGTTTCTCTGTGTGCTTACAGTCCTTTAAGAACAGGGATTCCCCCTACTCTTAACACACCTGTTCCACTGCAAGCTCCCATGAACTACAAAACCATCCTTGAAGGCACACCGCCCAGCTTCCCTAAAGCCCAAGTGACTGGTCCTCCACTGGTCTGTGGCTCCTGGAATCTGAGTCTTCCATGAGGTTCTCCCCAGAACATCTTGTTTCTTCTCCTCAATGCTTTTAATCAGTTGCTCTAAGTCACCCCCCCCTCCATGCTATTTCCTTCCTTCTTGTGTCTTTGCGGTGTCCAGAGCTGACCCCAGCATCCCTAAGTAGCTATTCAATAAACACTAAACACCTTCCAGAGATCAGACCCTGTGTCTGGATCTAGGCATCCATCAAGACCCCAGCTCTCCAGATAAGCATAGTAAATTGATGCATAATCACCGAGTAAGACAAGGGATCTAACTATGTGAATTTGGGGAAAGCATCTAACAAAGGATTCTTGATTAGTGGATGATGGGAGCTGAGTGGACCCCAACTAACTGTACAAAGGCCCTGTGGCAGAAAGAAGTTGTTTTGTTCAAGGAACTGAGGATGTCAGTGGGATTGGAAGCCAGTGGGGCTTGGGGATGAAGTGCTTGAGCTACGGTGAGGGTCTGATATGATTCTATACTAATAGACACATGAATGTGTGCGAGAAGGGCTGATTGACTTTTATGATTGTTGGGTAAAAAGAGAGTCACATGTAGCCCAGATGGCCTGCAACTTACTATGTAGTCAAGGCTGGCCTTGAACTGCGGATCCTCGCCTCCTGCCTCTGCCTCTCTGCCTCTCTGCCTCTCTGCCTCTCTGCCTCTCTGCCTCTCTGCCTCTCTGCCTCTCTGCCTCTCTGCCTCTCTGCCTCTCTGCCTCTGCCTCTGCCTCTGCCTCAGTGCTGCTGGCATCACAAGCCTATACCGCCACACCCAATGAGGTTGCTTGTCTTTGGCCTCAGAAAGCTACACACCCCAAAGCCTCTGAGGATGGAGCTCAATTGCTCTGCTTACCTAGCCTGCACAACACCCAGAGTCTTACTTGCAGCAGCACATAAATCAGACGGGGCAGGCCATACCTGTAACCCCAGCAAGTGAGTGGTAGAGGAAAGACTCAGAATTCAATGTCAGTATTAGCAAGTTCTAGACCAGCTTGGGCTTACATGAACCTTGTCTCAGGAACAAAAGAAGTAAAGGAAAAAGAAAAGAGGTCAGGGAAGAAAAAGAAGATGGAAAGGGAGGAGAGGCAGGCCAGAGATCCTCGAATCCATGCTCTAAGGAGGCTCCTCCAAGCCCTCCCGCACACTCTTCCCTTTACCCAGAATGCTCTGCTTTTACCCAGGATGCTCTGCTTTTACCCAAGATGCTCTGCTTTTAGAACCTTGTCTCAGGTCTTTGCACAAACTACTCTCCCCTTCCCCAGCAAAAAAATGCAGTTCTCTCTATACACATGGTCATGCTACCTATTTAGATAGTTTTGGTCATTTTTATGGTATTTACATGGCCTAAAATTAAATTATTTATTTGCCTTCTTACTGTTGTTTTCTTCTTTCTTAAAAAAAAAAAAAAAAAAGTTTTGCCTAGTCCTTACATTTGCATGCTTCAAGTCTATTGGTTGACACTAAATGAGTCAGGAGAATGGAGTGTGGCAGGCCAGAAGGCCAGCATGGTGCAAAGAGTGTCCTCAAGTGGCCACCCTCCCCAGCCAGGGTATGAGAAGAGCAATTCATCTCAAATATTCTACTCTCTGTCTCCATCGTTTTAGAGAGTTCTGTTTAGAACAAAGATGTATTCAGAGAAAGAGGTTTAGTCTTCTGTGACAGCTGCATTATGGCATGCAGCAAAGCCAGCACATAGTAGGGCCTCCATAAATAATAGATGAAGCTGGGCATCATGGCAAATACCTGTAATCTCAGCATTTGGAAGTTGATGGCAGGACGATCAGGAGTTCAAGGGTACCCTTAGCTACACAGTAAGTTAGAGGTCAGCCTGGATCATATGAGACTCTGCCTCACAAAAACTAAACCACCTCCCCCCTCCCAAATGAACAGATGAACAAATGACTGTTGCACCCCAAGATAAAAGAACCAGTGTTTACAGCAGATACATAGCTATAATGGATATACCAACAGGAAGGGTGTGGACGCTCAGTCAGACAGGACAGACAGTTCGTTGCTCCAAGGAGGACCAGGAGGCTGGTTTACCAAAGATCAGAATTTTAAGCACCATACCAGAAAAGCAGCAGAGAGGCTAAGTCATGTGACCTCTCACAGACTTCATCTACCTCCCACCTCCTATGCTCTTCCCTGTCCTGAGCCTCTTTCCTCTGGGAGTAGCTGATCAAGTTATCAAACGGGAGCTGCAAAAGAGAGTAGAACTCCGTGGGCTATCTCCAGGACTTAACAACTTGACTCCCTGGGCAACATTTTATTGCAAGGATGTTTGTTTGCTGTAGCAGGGATTAAACGTAGTGTCTCAAGAACACTAGGCAATGGCACATGTGGTTAAAACATGGCTTAGTGGTTAAGAACACTGGCTGCCCTTCCAGAGGGCCCAGCATCCATACAATGGCTACATCTATAACTCCTGTCCCAGGGGTCCAATGTCCTCTTTGACTGGTACCAGATAGACACATGGTGGACAGACACACATACAGGCAAAACACCTGTATAAACTACAATCAATTTTTAAAAAGAATGCTAGGCAAGGGTTGGTGTGGTGGTTCATCAGGTAAAGATGTGTACTGCCAGGCTAAAGACCTGAGTTGGATCCTAGATCCCACATGATGGGAAAAAAGGGACTCCACACATGCCAACACACACACACACACACACACACACACACACACACACACGGTAGATAGATGGATGGGTGGGCAGATAGATGGATAGATAGATAGATAGATAGATAGATAGATAGATATTATTCAGGAAGGGGTAGAATTCAAGGCAAGCATTCTACCCACCCCTAATTTACATTCTGGCCCTAACATTTTGTTATTTTATTTACTAATTTGTTTACTGGGTCCACTAAGTGCTAATCCTGACAAAGGATGACCAGGTTCATGTACAGTTGCTAGCTTGGGAGTAGGACTGAAGTAGATTTGGAGCACAGGACTCTTCATGGATTTCCTACAATCTCATTCTGAGATTGTGTGTGTACCCAGGTCTGTGTGGTTGCTAACAATCTCCCATTTACAGATGAGCAAACTAAGGCTCGAGAAGGGTTAAGAGGTCTGCTCAAAATTTCCATTATTAAGTAGCTAGTGGAAGAAGGGATTTCAAACTAAAGGTGCAGAGGTTTCACTCTTCATCCGATGGTGGCTGTAGCCGTATCATGAATCAAAGTAGAACCTGATTGGGCAGACTGGAGAATTCTATTCCAGGAAGAGCCCACAGTTTGAACAGATTTCACAGAACCGTGGATCAAATGTAAGGCTTCATGAATAGCTGCCAAACATTACCTCTTGGCTATGCTCCTAACCCTAATTTGTCTTATAAATTTTGGGGTAGTTTGGGGTTCTAAATCAACATCAACACAGCAATGGTTACTGCTGACTTTTCCTTCTCCATAGCCTTTAGAATATCAACCCTGGGATGGAGTTTCAGGGTGGAGTCCCTGGGTGTGTCTCTAGCCTCAAACAGAACTTTATGAACCAGTGGATGGGGCCAAGGGTGGAGGGGCAAGGGAACAGGATAGGAAAGAGATGGGCAGTGTACTTCTGGTAAATTTGCCTCCCTACTCTGGCCGAGGATGGGGGCCACTTGGGGACACTCTCAAGGCCAAGTTGGTCCCTTGCCCATCAGCATCCCTGCTTCCTGACTCATTTCATTCCAACCAATAGATTTGAAATATGCAAATTTAATGAACAGGCCCCCCAAAAATGATTGGCTCATTCCCCTAGCATAATAAATGCCACTATTCAAGTAACTCCTCCCCATGCCAATATGGGGCTTTGATTTTATTTCTGGCAGTAATCCCCCAGCTCCTCTGTTCCCCCTCCCAGTTCTTTCTCCATTCTGTTAGCAAATCACATGAAAATGCTCAAGTCAGCTCCCAAGGGATAGGAGTACAGCAGATCAGGAAACGCACGCCCTTAGGTCCTGCCATGCTGTAGTCTTCCTAGGCTAGTCTATGTGCCTTTGCTGGCTGTCCAGAAAGCATCAAATTCAGATGACAGAGCCCAGTGACTGAGACACTTTGTGAGAATCCATGTCCAAAGCTTTCTGAAACCAAACCCCAGCATATCGGCTGCTCTTTTCAGCCCCTAATTTAGTAATTTCTATTGAGAAAAGAGATTGCGGGTTTTTTTTATTTGGTGTGATTTATTCTTTATCATATAAATAATAATAATTTACACAAAGCTCTTCCCCAAACAGAAGAGAATCTGTACATAAAAATAAACAAAAATTAAACTGAGCTGGGCCTGATGCCCAGAAAAACCAGCCAATTCCAAACACAACCAGGAGAAAAAACCCTCCAGGTCCTGGGAGCTCTGGGGCCTTGGCTGCAAGTCTGGGTGGAGGCTCTGATCTGGGAAGTCACTGCCCTCTCTTCAAGTTCCTATGCAGCCTGATGGCACGGCTGGCAGGCGACATTCACAGGGAGCAGGCAAGCTCAGTAGGCTGGAAGGCAGGTGGAATCCAGACTAGCAGAAATAAGCAATTTCCAAACTCCTAGGCAGTGTCACTGGAGGCTGCCAGCTTCCAAGGGATGGCAAGAGCTACTGTGGCTGGGGAAGATGGAGTGTTGGCTAATACCCAAAGTGGGTGGTTCTCTGTCCCCTGGATCTTCTCACAGGCCTGGGCTGGGCAGAGCATCTTCTGGTCTTCTGTTCCCTTAGCGCTCTGGCTGTCTCTCTCTAGAGGCCTGTTATTTTTACAGATATTGAAAGATGACAAGCAATCTGCTTGGCCATTGATTAATTTCCCTCAACAGACACTCTTTGGCTGTTTAAAATTCTCTTCCCACCCCCACCCCAACCCCAGTCCTTATTTTCTGAGGACTTCCCACATTCTTAGGTTGTACATGCACTGTAAACTGAACCTCCTCTGATCCCACGGAAGGAGGTGAGCACCATTCTGTAAGAATGGTCACCATGGCAGTTAGATATTTTACAAAAGGCAACCACAACAATGGCAGTGAGTGTAGTGATGCTGAAGAGGAAGAGAAAGACAGAGGAGGAAGGGCCTCTAGAGTAGGGCTGAGCCTGAGTCTCAGGTGATTATTGGTTTGAACTAAAATGAGAAACGAGAACATGATGGATCATGGAGGTGCTGATGACAACAGTGAATCTGAGAGTGTGAAAGCAAAGGACAAGAGACAGGAAATAAAGGGACCACATGTAGGTGCAGGGGAAGCTTCCAGAAAGGAGAAGGAGCAGCAAAAAGCCAGGACTCTAAGAACAGGTGTTTTGGTTTCAAATACCACTCGATGGTGAGCCTGGGGGCTCAGCACTTGCCTAGGATGTCTGGCTTCAATCCTCAGCACCATTTCAAAGACTAAACAGCAGCACCACTCACTGACTTAACTTCTCTGAGCCCCAACTTTCCTGTCTGTACAACAGGACTTGCCATAGCACCTGCCTTGATCACTGGGTATTCAAATAAAACCTGGCTAGTCTAGCTGGGTGTGACTGTGCACACCTGTGACTCTCAACACTCAGGAGACAGAAGCGAGAGGAGGGTAAATTTCAGGCCTATCTGGTCTACATAGCAACACCACCTCTTAAAAACAGAGAGGGCAGGAGATATTGCTCAGCAGATTAAGGAACTTCCGGGACTCACGTGGTGGTGGAATGAAAGAACAGGCTTTTGTAGAGGACACCTATGAATGCATGTCCCAGCAAGCGCAAACTCACCACCACCAAAGTAAACAAACAAACAAATAAAACCAAACAAAAACAAGACAAACAAACAAAAACTATAAATAAAAATGGAGAAAAGAAGAGGAGCATTTGGTAAGGGTGTGCAATCAGGGTTATAGTGACTTCCAGGCCAAGGCTCACAGAGTACAGCAAACAGCCTGAGAAAGTTCAAGAATTCTTCCTCACTTAGTGTGAGTGACTCTGGCCACCCCCACCCCCACTCGGGCTGTCATGAGTAAAATGAGCGAGGGATGACGTCTGAAGTGCATTAGTCCCCTTGGGCAGTAACTCTGCAGGAGTGACTGCATGGCCCGTGGGAACGTCCTATCTCCAGACAGGCCCATGCAGGTGTGTAGGCTCAGGTACAGACTGAACAGCATGCCTGTGCCAGGGGTCAAGCAGAGGGGGGTGCTGAGCAGGTTGGACCGGCCTCCTTCCAGGAGCTGTGGAAAGGCCTGCATAGGGAAGAGGCTCCTGTGCTCCTTCTCTCTAAAACAACAGCCAAGCTCTAAGAAGCCTCTCTGCTTAGGTCCAGCTACAGAACCTGGTGAAGCTGTGCCTGGGGCCATGTTAGCATTTGCTCCCAAGCTTAACTAAATGTGGGCTTCACTAAGAAGTTAGCCTTCGACATTTCTGCCCCCTTTTGTGTTCTTCATAAAGCTCTTCCTTCTCCCCAGAGCTGGAGGACAGGAATGAGCAGCCAGGGTCACCAATGCAGTGCTCGATTAAATCTTTATAGACTTTCCTTGTCTGGACGTTGTCTAAGGATGTCAGAGCCATCTACAATCTTGAAAACAACAGGTGCTAGCTGAGGCTGCAGAAAAGGTACTGATGTTTTCCTTGACCCTGCCCCAGCCTAGGGCCAGCTCCTTGTTCCTTGAAAGCCCAGGGTAGGGGCTCAATGTCAGGTGCCTTCATGGGTCCCTCTCCTCTGCTCCTCACAGACATCAGCTGCCCATTCACTGAAGGCAGATTAGAGCTAGGAATGCCCTAGGGTCCAATTCTAGGGCCACTTATTCACATGTTGTCTGGTCCCAGCCTGAAGTTCATCCAGGATCCCAGGCCTACCTGAGATTTCTCCAGTGGCAGAGCTGACATAGGCTTTATATATGCATCTAGCTGGCTTCGAAACCATGTGGTTCACTTATTGAGGACTGAGCTCTAGTATGTATGTGTGGTGGTGGTGTTGTCATTGTTGTTTTATCTTTTTTATTTAAGACAGGATCTCATGTAGCCCAGGATGGCCTAGAACTAAGTAGACAAGGATGATCTTGAACTCACAGATTTTATGTATATGTGAGTCTTTAGGTGAGTATGTGACTGAGTGCAGAGCCTACAGAGGCCAGAAGCATCAGATCTCTCTGCTACTGGAGTCATAGGCAGTTATGAGACCCTGATATAGGTACTGAAAACTAAACTCAGGACCTCTGCAAGAATAGTATGTGTTCTTAACCACTGAGCCATCTCTCCAGCCCCTACCCTGCTTTCTGCTGGACAGAATAGTTGTACTACATAGCTCTGGCTTATCAGGTTATCACTATGTGTAGCCCACACTAGACTTGAATTCTAGTCATCCTCCTGCCTCAGCCTCCTGAGTACTTCCTCTCCCAGCTTATGCTAGGTGAGCTCATCTGCCTGCATCACTCCTAATAAATTCTCCTATTCAGAAGAATCAGTCTCAGAGAAGTAAGGTCACCCATTCAAGGTCGTTATGATAAAAACATCGAAGTGGCTACTCAGAGAGCACCCAGATGTAAAAGCTGGGCACCTACCCACGAAGCTAAGCACCACCCACCTGGTGGATGAACTGAGCTTCCAGTGCTAACAGTAAAGCAGATGTGCTGAGACAGTACAGAGAGCCAAGACAGCAACCTCCCAGCTTCAAACGCACCTGTCCATCTATGTGTTCTTGCCCACCTGGTTCGGTCTAAGCTAGAGATGAGCCCAGATCTATACAAGCAGTTCCCACATCTTTGCTGAGTCAACCGACAGAAACCCCTTCCCCACCCCCACCCCCAATCTACAGGCAACTATGGCTTTCCCTCTCCTGCAACCTCTCTCCATTGCTTATGCCAATCTATCAAAGGACCAAAGGACTCCTCGGTGTCCCTCTTCTCCCTTTAGAAACCTTAGGCTATTTCCCTCCCTGTGTACATGGCCCACACAGCGTATGTACGCTTAGGGGGTATCCAGTTGAAAATGGCTCTGGTGAGCTTGTGTTTGGGTGGGGGAAGGTGTCACAGTGCCAGCGTAATGTGACTTGTATCATCTATGTGCTTTTATAAATCAAAAGAAGCCCAGAGTCTCCTGGCTTGCTGATCCATTGGATTCCCATCTCCCTTCTCCATCAGCTGCACAGTGCAGTCATGGGAAGGCGTGCACTGGCAGAAACCAGCTTTTTTCTGAGGCTAGGAAACAGAACTGTAGGAAACTAACAGGCTGAGAAATGCCTCCTCTACTCCGTGTTTGTACTGCACCCTCAGTCTTTCTCTCTGCAGCTCGATCCTCCTGCCCTGCCACCTCCATGCTGGCTCCCCACCCCCACCATCCAGCGTGGGCGCCTGGGGCTTGGAGAATGTGTGTTTGGGGCTTTGAGGAAGGCGCAGCTTGATGTGTGTGTGCAAGTGTGTGTGTGTTTCTGTGTGTTTCTGTGTGGTGTGTGTAGGGATGGCAGACCTACCCCTCCTTGGGAGGCAGCTTAGCTAGAAACGCCAGCGGCAGAGACAATTGTGAGGGTGGGGATGCTGAGCACAGAGCCGGCGGAGCCCGCGGGCAGGCAGAGAAGCACCACACAAGAAATTGATTCCATTAAAAAGTAATCTTAAATTTAATAAAAGTTATGATTTGATTATAGCCACAGAACCTACAGGCAAGAGAGAAGGGGGTGGCTTCTAGTGATGGATAAACAGAAGGGGGGACAAGACGTAGGGAGGAAGGGGGAGGAGAGAAAAAGAGAGATGCTTAGGTTTGGATGGATGAGAAGATGGAAGGACCTGGGGTGTAGGGGATTAAAACCATTTTCTTTCCCTCAGATGGGAGGGAAAAAAATAGCCTGTGGCTGCTTTCCAAAGTGGAAGGGAAGGAAGCAAGGAGCGTGAGGAAACTGGAGGAGCTAGGAGAGATGGAGCGTTGGGGTGCGTGGGAGGGACTAGGGCATGGAGTCGGAGCCTCAACCCCATATGGTCATGCCTTTCTGTGGAGGATGATACGGAACCTTAGGAAGGACCACAAAACATCCACTTAGCAGGCAGGCAGGCAATCCTGAGTTTCCATTCCAGATCAGCCTCTCCCTAGCAGCACGAGTGAGACTCTCAAGCCCCCGTTTTCCTCAGCTACTAAACTGAACTGTGGAGCTAGCACCCTCTGCACACGGCTCTCCTAAGACAGAACGGGACAGTGCTGTAATTCCTAAGACCCCTTGGAAAGACAGTTCTGTTCTGATACTCCCCCACTAGAGGTCACTGGCGAGCACTGCCCTCTCGCTTTTTGTAAACACTAGCCTCTGCTCACTTCTTTTCCAAGGAGGCGGACTGGGCTCCCTCGGGCTCTAATCTTACTCTAGAGCACGGTTCTCGAACTGTGGGTCGCGACCTTTTGGGAGATGAACGGTCTCTTTCACAGGGGTCTAAGACCATTGGGAAACACAGATATTTACAATTCATAACAGTAGCAAGATTACAGTTATGAAATAACAAAAATAATCTTATGGTTGGGAGGAGGGTCACCATAATGAGTCACTGTATTAAAGGGTCACAGCATTAGGAAGGTTGAGACCCATGGCTCTTGATGCTGGCTTCCTTAGGATGGCCATTATCCATCTTTTAGAGCGAGGCAAGCTGGAGAGAACCCTGAAGGCTTGGGAGGGAGGAGGTAGAAGCTAAGTGGCCCCAGGGTGCATTTCCTTTCCAGGATCAAAGACTATCTAGGGAAAGCACACCCCAGGCAGGGTCCATGCTCTACCCTGACCTTTCTCTCTCCTGCTCACCACAGGCATGAGTTAGACATGCTTCTAACCTCAGGGAGGTATGTACCTTTGGAGTTGAGTTAGGCCTTCCAGCCACTGCAGTCAGGGAGGTGGACAAAACATTTGGCTTCCATGCAAGTCTTGATGGCTTGCCTTCAGCAAGTCCTGGCCCTGTCTTGAGCTGGTTGGGAGGGTGCTGGGGCCTGCAAGTTCAGTTCCAGAACCTATGAGTGGGGACTGGGCAGGAAGCCAGGACATCACTGTGAGACGCTAATGGAAGGGAGAACCAGAAAATCTCAGCTACTCCAGTGTCCAGAAATCAGGAACCAAGCAATACAGTGAAGAGTACAGGAGCCTACAGGAGACACAGATAACTCTGGGGGTAGGGGGTGGGGGGGGCGGAGTTCTACTTTGTTACCTCCTCAAAGTCCATTGACTTCAATACTCATTTACTTATTTATTCATTTAGAGTGTCCCATGTGACTCAGGCTGGTCTCAGACTTATGGAGCTGAGGATAGTCTTGAACTCCTGATCCTACTGCTTAAGCCTCTTAAGTATTGGAATTACAGCAATGAGCAATCATATACCAGGCTTGACGTCACTCTTAGTGTGAATTTAATAACATCTGCTATTGGTTTGCAGTGTGGCTTGGTGCTGGAACACTGGCTCAGGAAACTCAAGGTCCTGAGTTCCAGCCCCAGCACCAGCAAAAACCATTAACAGAGACAGTGAGAAAGGCATGACAGGAAGCTTTCTCTCTTTTTCTTTCTTTCTCTCTCTCTCTCTCTTTTTTAAACCCAGTCTTATATAGACCAGGCTGGCCTCAAATTCTCTATGAAGCTGAGTATAGGCTTACACTCCTGAGCCTCATGTCCCTGTCTCCCTTGTATTGGGCTTACAGGAGTGTACAACTAATGCTGACGCCAATCGATTTTAAATTTTTATTTATTTTAATTTTTCAGATTATAGTATAATTGCCTCACTCCCACTTCCTTCTCCCCAAACCCTTCCATATTACCTGATCTTTTTGGTTTTCATGTCTTCTTTTTCTGTTTGGTCTGGTTTGGTTGTTGTTTTGTTTGATTTTGTTAGTTTTTGATACAGGCCAGTTGTCCTGGAACTCTCTCAGTAGACTCAGAGATCCCCCTGCCTCTGCTTTCTGAATGAATGCTGAGATTAAAGGCATTCAACATGGCTTTTTTTTTTTAATTGTTGACAGGCGCGCGCGCGCGCGCGCGCACACACACACACACACACAGCTCACTCTCGTGTTCTCGAGCACTACATATTCCTGACTATAAACAATACAACCTGCTCAGTCTATATAATGTTACTTGTATGGATGTTTTCAAGGCTGACCATTTGGTGTGGGATAATCAATTGGTGAGCTCTTCCCTGGAGAAGTCTAGGCCCTCCCACCCCCCACCCCCACTCCACTCCTTTGTTGCCTGCAGGTCTTTGTCTAGGGTTGAGGTCCCAGGGCTTTCTCCTAGCTCCTTTAGCAAGTTTATTCTTTTGTCCTCATCCAGTTCCTGTTTAGGCAGTTGTTGATGAAAACTTCACAGCAGTAGCTTCTGACATTCCTAGGAGACACAATCTCACAGCAAACTCTGTTCCTCTGTCTCTTGGAATCTTTCTGCCCCCTCTTGTGCAATAATCCCTAAACTTTAGGTACAAGAATTCTTTAGTGGAAGCATCCTTGGGACTGAGCTCCAGGACTCTGCATTTTGATTGGCTGTGCTTTTTTTCTAATGGTCTCTATCTATTGCAAAGAGACATTTCCTTGATGTTGCAGCCAGTTCTCACCCAAGAGAAAGAGACCAGAATAAGCCCTTGATGAGTTTGGAGTTTTTATTGAGCCACACAGGCCCAGACAGGGGCACACTCTCCTGTGACTAAAGAGGTGGCCCTAAATCAGTAGAGCAGGAAGTTTATAAAGACAACCCCCATATGTTGGGTACTTTCTGTTAATATGAATGTGGTAGCTGTTGACAAGCGTGACAGGATATGAACTTTTTATAAAGATAAGACATAGTTGTGTTACCATGATCTCACTATTTGATTAGAAAGCAGAGCAGAAAGCCTTGCAGGTTCAGAAGCAGAACAAAGGCAGGTGAGTTTCGGTTCCTATGGTTCCTATGTACTACGGATACCCAAGGGTCAAGCTGACCGCAGTTTTAGCATGAGGTTGGGTCAGGATTTAGCAAAAAATATTTTTCATTACCTCCTTGTCTTAGGCATTCTACCACACCTGAGCTAACGGTTAATGAGGGGTGAGGACCACACTTGTCTGTGGGTATGAGGACAAATTTATTTATAATATAGTTAGGGATTGTGCTAGTTAAATAAAATGGCAATTTTGGGTTCTCCTCCAAGATCCATGACTTCACTAGCCCTGGGTAGTTGGCTAGGTTTCGGGTACCAGGCATGGTTTCTCTCTGGTTGAACAGGTCTTAGGACCATTAGAAAGCTGTTGGTTGCTGCTAAGGTATGTATGCCACTACTGCGCCCTAGTGTTATTGTGTCAGGCTATTTACTGTTGTGGATCATGGGTGTCAGAGCTGGATCTTTTTCTCCTTTGGAAGCTTCAATGGTCCTCAGAGAGAAAGCACTCAGACCATTTCCAGCTCGGGGGTCTCTGAGCCCTGTGTCTGAAGGTCATGGTCTCTTCAGCAATAGAGACGTACCTTCCTCCTCTGGGGCAACCGAGGGCAATAGCAGTAACATGTAACGTTTTGAGAGTCTCTTGGACAACCCTGACCAACAATTCAGAACAGGCCTTTTCGTGCCTAGTGTTGGAGTTTTTGTTAAATGGTATCTGGCTCTTAGAGAAAGCATTGTCAGCCCAGATGGGAACTGTCCATTTAAACTGTATGTGTATGTTTATCACTAACCTCAAGTTGGTAGATCCTGGTGACTTCTTTCAGACATCCTTATTTACCTTCTTCCTTCCCCCTTCAATATCCCCTCCCTAATTAGAGTTCCCCCACATTTTCTCCAATCAGATCCCCCTCACTATTGCTCCTCCCATACCCCCTCACAAGGTCCCTTTTTTGGTTCTTGTTTTTTTGTTTGTTTGTTTGTTTGTTTGTTTCTTCGAGACAGGGTTTCTCTGTGTAGCCTTGGCTGTCCTGGAACTCCCTCTGTAGACCAGGCTGGCCTCGAACTCAGAAATCCACCTGCCTCTGCCTCCCAAGTGCTGGGATTAAAGGCGTGTGCCACCACTGCCTGGCTACAAAGTCCCTTTTTACTTTCCTGGTTTTCTGGGTTCTTGTACGGTATTTGTTTTGTTTTTTGTTTGCTTGTTTGTTTGTTTTTGAGACACTGTCTCACTCTGTATTTCTTGCTAACCTAGAATTTACTATGTAACTCAGGCTGGCTTTGAGTTCTCCATAGTTCTCATACTTCTGCCTCTCTGGTTCTGGGATTTACAGATGTAAGCCACCACACTCCACTCAGCTCCATTTTTGTTTCTTAAATCGAGATAGAATCTCACTCTGTAACTGGCCTCAATTCCAAATCCTCCTGCCATAGCCTCCTTCGTGCTGACTACAGGCATAAGCCACCACATCCAGCCTCTGGAGGTATACCCAGGGGTGGTTGCTCTCTTCATTTTACCAAGGAAGAAAATTTAAAAGGATATATTACTCCCCCAGACCACAGAGCTTGTACTGGATGGATCTGGGAATGAAAACCACCTGTCCAGACTCAGGCTTTTGAGCATGCTCCCGAGGCCCACTGCCAACCACACGGATCACCACTCATCAGGACTCCACCTTCTGGGGACTTTGCCAGCACCGCTCTCACAGAGCTACTCTGCTCCACCATTTTGGATCACCTCTAATTCCCATGCCAGCAGCTTTTGCACCCTCTTCCAGGGAGAGTAGCCTGGTCTGCTTGTCCCATGACCCATTATACTGCCCCCAAGACAATGGATCCGATACCACTGGAAGCCCTGAAGACTACAAAGTATAGTGATCTGCAGCTGAGGGTCCCCACAGGGACTTTGGAGGTGATCTGCTGCTACTACATCACCAAGGACTTCCAGACCCTTTCTCCAAACCCCTCCCTTGCACAGGGCTGGGGCCATCACACACATGGTTCTAACACTGACCACTCTCTGCTGCTGTCAGGCCTTTGCTGTGCTTCCTTTTCTGTTTCCAGTTCTATGCTCTATGTAGACAGCATCTGGTCATTCCCTGTCACCAAACCCAGCCATTGTCCTTTTCTTGACCCCTTCCTCCTGAGCAGTGGTTGAGCTAAACAGACCGTGGAGGGAAAAGACCTGCGTGCAGTCCTGACTTCTGCATGACACTCACTAGTAAGTCTCTTTAGCAGCCTCTCCCCAGAGCTGGTTTGCCGTGGCGAATGTAGAAGGTTCAGACAGGGAAAGAGAACATACCCTGGTCAAAAACCTATTGTGTGCTGGGACAGCTAGTATATGCAATGGTAAACGACAACTTCCCTGCTTCAAAGGACCAACCTGAGGCTGTCCTCTCAATGCCACATATGTGCTATGAAATGTGCCTGCCATACACACATAAGGGAGGGAGGGACAGAGGGAAAGAAGAAGAAGAGACAGACAGACAGACAGACAGAGATTAAGTGACTTAGTCAAAGTCGCACAGGAAGGTGTCAGAGTCAGGACTTGAACCTGTCCTTGTCTAATGGAAACCCTGTGCTCTTTCTGCCCTAGGCATCTTTTCATCTCTGGTTAAGCCCCAGAGAGGGAAGGCTCCTTCACAGGGAAAAGGTCTCCACTCTAACTTGGCACAATCTTTCAAAATGAAAAATTCATAGGCATTTTTGAGCCAGCAATCTCTTCTCTAGGAATGAATCCTCAAGAAACATTCACACATGCGCACAGTGTCTAGATGTTCTTGTTTGCAAAAACTCAGGAACGGCTTCAATGTCCATCAACAAGGGAGGAGATGTGGCTTTGAGAAGACACAGGCCAGAATGTAAACCAAAGGAAATAACAAGACATTAGCCACTGGTTACATTTACACCTATTTTATATATGCATATCTATTACATATATGTATTTTATTGTTATAGCAGAGGTTTCTTTATTCGGTGCTGATGGTTCCCCAGGAAAGGTGGGGAAGGGTAAAGAGGCTCCCTGGCACCAGGAAGCGGCCCCTCCACCCTGTCTGTCTGTTCTCTGTCTCTCCTTTGAGGATTCCCAGTGCAAAGACATAGCAGACATTGAAGTGTGCCTGGGACAAAGGAAGGGAGTGGCTTATCAGTGCTGGGCACCATTTCCTCCTACCATCCCCATCCTGGCCTGGCATCTCCAGAAGTAGTCTCAGCAGACTATGCCCCTGGTTGGGGGTCCCAGGGTCCACTTCATTAGATTCATAATCAGTGGAGGTTTTGCCATTACAGAGGGGAGTGCTGAGGTCATCTCTATGGGCCACCTCATGACGCATCAGAGCAAGGCAACCCAGGCCATTTAGTTCTTCCCAGGCCTCTGGTGTTTATCACTGAGTTTTGTATACTGTACATTGGAAGGAATCTGGATACATCTGATAAGAAATGGGGCATTCTGAGAATGAGACATACAGGGATTTATTGAATGTTTTCCTTTATCTTTAGAAAACTGGTTAGTAGGACATCCGTTGCAACCAAGTGCTGACTGACCAGATGCACTCCAGATGACCTTGTCTTCCTCTTGTTCTACATTGTTCTACAACCTATACAGGTTTGGGGCTCGAATGGACAGCTGTCATCACATGGATAGACAGCCACCCATCTTGGATAGGCCTCTCTGGAAAATCCTCTTTGGCACTATGTTCTTTTCAATAAGCTCTCATTGTCTTGCTTCAAGAATGTCAGCTTAGTAATCCAAATAGATCCCCACCCCCACCAGAAACACACACATACCCCACCCCACCCCCAAACACATACCTCTGCTGTCTCTTCCGACTTGATCCTCATCCTTGTCTTGCTGTTGTTTCTCTCTTTGGGTTCTCTATACCTGTTTCTCTAGGCTGATCTACAGCCTCTTGCATGTAAACAATTAGGAATCCAAGTGAAGATGGTGAGGCTTTAGCTTAGTTGGTGCAGTGCTTGCATGCTACAGCGTCACATAAAACCATGCCATGCGTGGTGGTGCATGCCTATAATCCCTGCTTGGGAGGTCGAGGCAGAAGGAACGGGACTTCAGATCATCCTCAGCTATATAGAGGGTCTAAAACCAGCTTGGGCTACATGTGAGCCTGGGGTGGAGGGCAAGGAAGGGAGATGGAGACACAGAGAGACAGACAGACAGACACAGACAGAGACAGAAATCCAAATCTGGACAGCTTTAAGCTTTTTCTCACATAACTGAAAAAAAAAACCCTCAGAGATATGGCATATCTGGATCAGGGCACTCAGACAATGTCACTGGGCATCTGTCTCTTTGACTCAGGTCTACTCTCATTTGTGTTAGCTTTACTCTCTGGGTAGCCGAACCCCAAATGCTCTAAGCAGCCCATACTTAAATCTCCCACAGTAGCAAACACTGCAGAAAACAAAACGCCCTTTCCCTAAGACATCAGCAAAAGGCCTTCGGCAGATGGTACTGGGTCTGTTTCTATTGAGTGACTGTTTCTATTGTGGTTCACGGATGGATGGCACAGACTGGCTGGATCCAGTCCTGTATCTATCCAGGTGTAAGGTAGTAGAAGCCTTTCTAACAAGATATGAAGAAGGGCAGTTCTGGGGCAGGATCTGGGAGTGCTCCCCAGCAGGAAGATAAGAGTCGGAGGGCAAATCACAGGGACTGTTTAACCTTGTAAACGACACTGAAGCAGTCTTCTCCTCTTTAAGTCTGTTTTCTCTTACAGAAATCTGGTGGGGTGTTGAGATGCTCTGGAGCGTTCTCGACACCTACTTTCTTTGCCTAGCTTTCCCCATGGTCTAGATTCAAGCAGCTCCTTGGCTTAACTCTGATAGGACCATTCTCACCATATACCCAGGAGACACTCTAGTATGGATGGGGACAGGAACATGGAGAAGAGAAAGATGGACTGGAAAGGAAGATAGCAGACACAGGAATGGAAGAAGGCAGAGGCTCATGAGCAAACTTTAAAGGTGGGCCAATCCTGAGCACCTGGATCTTCCAGCTCCACTTGCATCCTCCAGCCAGGGTGGTATACTCTGGCTTAGTGGTCCCTGCTCTTCTCTGCCCAGCTCTTTCCTCTTCCATGGCTGCCTATTTTCAGAGTCCACACCGCCAGGGTCTCTGCATATGATGCCATACCTGTGCAAGCCTATTTGCCCCCCACCCCCGTCTTCTTACCTCCCAACTGTATTTTTGACTCTGTCTATAGAAAGCCAAAGTTTTTGCTCCAAAGAGCCTCCTATTCTACGGGGAAACCAAGATGGGAAGATCGGAAGTGAAATAAATGAGGCAGAGGCAGAGGCAGATGCGAGGCAGGTCCAGTGAGTTAGCACTCAGTGGAAACATTTGCCCCACACCTGGTCTGTGACAGCCCCCTCTGCTCTCCCACCATTATCACAGACTCGGTACCCAAATCCACCACATTCCCCAAGTCCTGTATCTGTGCTAAATGTGTAAATTCCAGCTGGGTATGGTGTCAAAAGTCTGTAATCCTATCACCTGGGAAATGGAGGTAGGAGAATCAGGAGTTCAAGGGCCCTCTCAGCTACACATGTCCCTCTTGAAAAAGAGCAGGGTGGGCTCGAAACTTAGAAAGATACTCTACCCTAGACTCTTCGTTGTTCTACTTTGAAAAGGTTGCCGCCGAAGCAAATACATGAAATTCTAGTGCATGCACCACCGTTCGCAATTCAGTGCCCCAGGCAGACATTACCAATCAACACTAGCATGCTCTTCTCACAGTACACCCAGGCGGCTGTTATTCATCCCACTAGAGCTTGTGTGTGCTGCCACTCCTGGACTGATCTCTGAAGGCTCTTCCCATGCTGAGAGCTAAGGATTGTTTTAACCTAAGGGAATGATTCCCATTCTCTCACCTCCACTTTCCCCTCTACCTCTCCATTCTATTCATTTCTGTCTGTCTGTCTGTCTGTCGTTGTTGTTCTTTGAGACAGGATTTCTCTATGTAACCTCAGCTGTCCTGGACCTTGCTCTGTAGATCAGCCTGGCCTTGAACTCCCAAAGATCCCACTGTCTGTCTCCCAAGCGCTGGGATTAATGGCATCTACCAGCACCACCTGGCTGCCATCGTCTGTGTGACCCTTTGCATCCCTCTCTCTCTTTCACCTTGCTGTTTCTGAGTTCTGCCTCTGAGTCCACACAAACCATTC
Organism: Rhynchomys soricoides; assembly: GCA_019843965.1. NCBI lineage: Eukaryota > Metazoa > Chordata > Mammalia > Rodentia > Muridae > Rhynchomys > Rhynchomys soricoides. The sequence continues at coordinate 2,807,816 of JADRCH010000225.1, read as the reverse complement.
TCACTGTCTGGGTCCCCAAGGTTCTGTCTACTGTCGCTCAACTTCAGGCTCCTTGTAAGTTACATGTACTGAGCTGCTCTGTGGCTCAACTCAGAGGCACAGGCATTGGCAGAGACCCAGGAGGGCAGAAGGGATGAGTCTACAGAAATGCTTCAAGATAACAGAATGGGCAAAGCAGGGGCTAGAAGTTAAATTTATGGATCAAGGTTGTCTGGATAGGAATGGGGGGGGGATCTGAGTGAAATTTGTCCTGGAACCCCCAAGATCACAGTCGGGGGTGGGGGGGAGATCAGGTAGGACCTAAAACCACAAAGGACAAAAGAAATATATAAATTAGGATTTCAAATGACAAGCATAAAAGGACAGGGGATATTTTGGTGGGGGGGGGGTATGAAGAATTGCAGTGATGAGGTGAACTTAACAGGGCTTTATAGGTGTGACAGCGTCCACAAGTAACTGACCAGAAGAGATTGTACCGGGAGGGTAGGCACTGGCTAGCAGCCAATTAGAGGCTTATCATAAAGCCTTCCCTAGGTTGCTGGTCATGGCTTATCCATAAGAACTACCTGTAGTAGTTTTAGACATCCAGGAATAATACTGATTTATCTGAAGGGTATGTGGGTATGTGTAACTGTAGGACGTGCACACGGCCAGTGAGTCAGAGAAGTAACCATAGGAAAGGTACCCTGTCTATAATCTGAGGGTTCAAATCCCAGCTCATTAACTTTCTAACAGTAAGACTCTGGTTTCAGTTTCCTCACTTGCAAAATGAAGATGAATATCACCTACCCCTAAGAGTTGTCTTTTGAATAAGTAATAAATAAAAATGTGTATGAGGGTGACCATAGTTGTTAATAAAGTACTTGTCTGAGTTTAACCCACAGAACCCAAGAAATAATGTTAGGTGTGGTGGTGTGTGTTACAAAGCTCTAAGGAAGCCGGGCAGTGGTGGTGCACGCCTTTGATTCCAACATTCGGGAGGCAGAGGCAGTCGGATTTCTGAGTTCAAGGCCAGCCTGGTCTACAGAGTGAGTTCCAGGACAGCCAGGGCTACACAGAGAAACCCTGTCTTGAAAAACCAAAAAAAAAACAAAGTGACAAAAAGCTCTAAGGAAAAGAGACAGGTGGATTCCTGGGGTGCACTGACCAGTCAGCTAAACTAGCCTAACTGGTGAGCTTCAAACCAAAGGTAGATCTGGCTCAAAGAGGGGGCAATGAGGCTGACACCTGCGGTTGTCTTCTGACCTCTCCAAAGTGAATGTGTACATGTACTTCCCCACCTCAATGTACACCATCCTACATGAATACATCAAGAAAAACTAAGAATGTTTGTTGGAGTCAGGCATGGTGGTATAAACCTGGAACCCCAGCTAGTTGGTAGACTGAGGCAGGAGGATCTCAAGTTGCTAGTTCAAAGCCAGCCTGTGGACAACTTAGCAAGATCTTGACTCATAGTAAAAACATAAATGAGCTGAAGCTATAGCTCAGTGGTGCAATATGTAAGGATCTGAGTTGAAACTCCATAACTACCAAAAAATATCACCAGGTCTAAAGGCTCCTAGAGCTTTGAAGTAGAGGCAAGAAGATCCGGAGTTCAAGGTCACCCTCAACTTCATATAAAATTTGAAATCTGAGGGCCATCCTAAGCTACATGGAAATGCTGTCTCAAAAACAACAAAGAACAGGCATAGGAACTGGGGTTACAACCCAGGGGTGGTGTTTGCCTAGCATACCCAAGCCTTGTGGCATAGACGGATACATGTATGTGTACATGTATGCGTGCTTATCTATGTTTATCAACTTTAAGGTTAGACTCCTCCCAAAAGCACCATCTATCTCCTATGTGATTTTTTGTGTAAACAAAAAGCTGCAGTCCCAAACTGCCCGTTCATGTACAGAAAGAGCTGGATGGACTTCGTCTGCAGAGCTGCAGCTAAGGGGCCAATTCTTATCTAGCACACAGAGGCCATATATGGCAGAAGAGCAAAGGTATCGACTGGACGGACAGAGGGCTGAGAATGGCTCACAGACACTGACAGAATAGATGGTCAGGTCTTTACACCAGCAGTATCTTCTCTGTCATCAAATTGTGGGCTGCCCAGCCTGTCCAAGCTGCCTGGCCCAGCCTCTACCCAATCAAGGAAACAGAAAAGCAAACACAATGTCCGGTGTTCCTTGGAGGCCACTACTGACCAGAGGTGGCCTGGCTGGGCCCAGACTGCTGTTTTGCAGGCCTGGCTGACCATCCTTGGAAACAAGGGATGAGGCTGGTGAGCACTTGCCTAAGTCCCTTAGCCAGTGTCCCAGCAGCTGCTCAGAGGCTCTGACTAACGAATAAAATAAAAGGTCCTGGAGTCACTCGTGCCCGTGGGATCTGTCACTTGGGACAGTGTGGGAGCCAGGCCACTACAGAGGAGACCCCAGCTTCCCAGAAAGCTACTGTCTCTCTCTGCCCAGATATATGGTCTCAAAGCACACGGTACTACTTGAAAATAAGAACACACTTGCTTTCCAGATTTATCACAGAGATATACCAGGCCTTCAGGCTAAGGCACATAGGCTGGAGGAAAAGGGCTATGGAGTCGGGCGTATCTGAGTTCAAATTCCAACTTGGCCATTTACTATTGGGACCCTTGGGTCAGCTCTGGGAGAAATCTGCATCTGTTTCACCTATAATTTAGGAAGAACAAAAATGAATGCACAGCAGGATTACCCACATAGAGTAACATGCTTGTAGCATTTTAACCCAGGTGTGGAGCATAGGAAGCACTTGAAAGATATTAGCCATTATTCCTTCTAATTAATTGCTAGAGCTCACAAGGTCCCCAAAGGTACTATGATCAAGAACTTAAATAAATTCTAGACCAGAAAGCAGAAAAGCTCATTACAGGAGAGAATCCCACTCAAGTAAAGTGTGATGTGGTCTGGTCCTTCTGCTACTGGCCTGGACTGCCATGGAGGAGTGTCTTTTCAGGCCCTTTCCCATGACCACCTGGTGGTACTTCTGGGAGCAAAGACAATCTCAGAGGGACCAACGCCTAGACTCCCTTTAACCTTTGTCCTGGCTAGGGCCCAGGAAGAGTCAGCAGCAGGCCAAGAATAGGTGACCTTCTTCCCCTCCCTGGGAAGCAAAGCAACTAGAAGCCCCCCTGAGGGAATGGGCTCAAACCAGTCTGTAGGAAGGGGATTTCCCTGGGTTTTAGTTCAGTCAAGGCCTGCCTTTGGGGATGGAGTTAATATTTAGAAAGTAGAACACAGGGGCTGGAGAGACCGCTCAGCGGTTAAGAGCACTGACTGCTCTTCCAGAGGTCCTGAGTTCAAATCCCAGCAACCACATGGTGGCTCACAACCATCTGTAATGGGATCCAATGTCCTCTTCTGGTGTGTCTGAAGACAGCGACAGTGTACTTACTTACATAAAATATACATAAATGTGTATTTACATAAATAAATCTTAAAAAAAAAAGAGAGAGAAAGTAGAACACACTCATGACAGCAGACAGGAAGACTTGGGAGACCCCACACACTCTTTATCAGAGACCTTACCTCAGGACTCCTCCCCCCCCCCCCCCCCCCAATGTTCTCTTCCTTCCTGGCCCCTTCCAGCCTCTATTACTGCCTTCTTTATTCCCAGGAACAGCCTGTGTTCCTGTGTTTACCTGGGTTGTTTCGTCTGGGTATTTCTCTGTTTGTGGGTCCTTCCTTGTCCCCCACCCGGCGGATGCCTGGGCTGGATTGTGTGTTTCCGGAGTTGCCAACTTGAATCACAGGCTTTTATTTTTAGAAGATTATGAAGGCGGGGGCTGGGAGGAGAGGACTGGAGACCCAGAGTTAGAGTGGAGGAGGCTCTGAATATGGTGTCTGTGGTACGGAGTGGACTGAGGCACCATGGGGTGGGGGTGGGGGTGAATAAACCAGACTGGGGGAATAGTTGGGACGGTGGGGAGAAAGGGAGGTGAGGAAGCAGGGGAGTCCCATTCTCCCAGTCTCCTGGGGGCCCTGAGTGGAATCAGAGTCTATCCGGCTGGGCTGGAGAGGTTGAGTGGAAGGGCCCAGGTCAAAGGTCAGTCTCTGGCATGTAGCTGGATCCCTGGAGAGGCTGAGGAGCCTGAGAAACAGGCTGAAAAAAAAAGTGGCTCCCTTCCCCCCTCCCCAGAGGCTTTTGGGGTTGGAGAATAGTTTCCTGTATGGACAACTTTTCTGTCCCTTCTGCTGAGGATGTCTTAACTCTTCTGGTGCTGGTGTCAGAGAACCCATGTGCTCACTGCTCTTTCACGCTGTGTGTGTGTGTGTGTGTGTGTGTGTGTGTGTGTGTGTGTGTGTGAGAGAGAGAGAGAGAGAGAGAGAGAAAGAGAGAGAGAGAGAGAGAGAGAGAGAGAGAGAGAGAGAGAGAGAGAGAAGGGGGAGACATCATTCAAACCCAAAGTTAGAGTCCTCCCGCTGAGGGAATGAGGAGCCCAGGCAGAGAGGAAATTAGCCTTAAAGTCAGAAACATGGTTTGTATTTCTGTTTGCAACTGTGGGTCGTGACCTTGCAGAGCTCCTCAGCTCTGCCCTTCAGATGCAGCCTTGGGAAAGCAAGAGAGACTCAAGGCAGAGATGTTGGTGCTGAGAGGAATGGAGGGAGAAGACCTGCTGCTCCCCATGTCCTGGAGTCCCCTAAGGCAGCCCTGAGTCCTCACACACTGAACTTCAGTGTTCCTCTCTTCAGCTGCTGCAACAAAAGGCAAGAAGCTGCTTGCTTCTTCTACCCCTGAATGGGTATGCTCAGCACGGGCGACACCTTGCATACCCTGGGCTGCCAATGAGCCAGAGATAAAGAAGTAAACTAAAACAGATGGGTGGCCTACCTTAACTTCAGCATAGGCTGTCTTTTCCCTTCCATGGCACCTCCCATCGAGTACTAGATTAGAAGTCAGAACTGGCTTGGATTCAAGTTCTGACCCATACAGTGGTGAAAGGCTTTGAACAAATCCCATTGCTCCTCGGGGCCTCAATTTCATTTAACTTCGAAATGGAGATCAGAAGTAAAACTACTTGATGGGAAAGCACCTGCCTATGACAGACCCAGGCAACCTTTGTCAACCTACAGGGGTGGAGAGAGCCATGGTATTACAGTCAGTTGTAGACCTGGTCCAGAGGTTGGGTGTAGCAGGGTCCTTTTGAGACAGAAGCAGCTTGGAAGTGTGACCTTGGGGGGTAAGTTCCTTGGGTCTCCATTTCCCCATCTGCAAAATGAGGCCTCTGCTAATACCTCTGCAATGGACTGTCAGGAGTGCGAACGAGATAGTACACATGAATGGTTATACAGTGCCTAGTGTTTGGTGAACTCCATAAATAGTGGCTATTGTTGCCTTCCCCTCCTCCCCACCATCTCCAGCAGCTCCCTACCTTCCTCTCCCTCCTGCTACCTTCCCTGAAGGATAACAGATATGCCCAGGTCCTTACTCTGGCCTCATTGGGATGAAAATATATCTTCCTGAAGCTGGGACTTCACTGCATCTGAAAGGAGAAGGGAGAGTGGGTTGCTGAGAGAGAAAGCCACAGGCTGAGGGTGCTGGGAATTCACTGGGCGAGGGCAGAAGACGGTCAGAGGCCAATGCTCCCTCTTCCTCTCAGCTGCTGGGGTCCGGTCTCTCATCCTGCTAGGCAGGGCGAGTGGAAACTGAGAGCTGCTTATCAAGTTAGCTTGGAGCCGATGTCTCTGGCTGTCTCCCCATATTACCCGACCCATCCATCCGCCCTCCTGCACGCCCTCCCTGCCCCCAGCCCTGCCTGTGCTAACTAGTTAATTGGATCTTGGCTAACCTGGTTATGGACCGAGTCAGCGGGCTCCTCTGCCTCAAGAAGCCGGAGCGGGGGAGGGGCAGAGCCATGCATGTGAGTGTATGAGCATGTGTATCTGTGTCTAGGAGCCGGTCTCTGAGCTCTTATCTAAGCCTCTAGGGATCCTATAACCCGTGGGCCTTGATCTGCATGCTTCTAAGGAGCCCAGAACACCCAGCCTCACTGGAAACGTGCAGAACACGGATCACATGACCTTTTCCTCGATGCCAACGGGGACCTGCTAACAGCCCATCTACCCTGAAGGCACGTAGATGGAAAGTGTAGAAGATTCTTAGCTTCCTCCTCTGTAAAATGGGATTATAAAACCTATCACCTCAGGGGAGTCATTTGTGAAGATCAAAAGGAACGGCGTGCACAGCTGCGCTCAGTGCTTGATGCTTGGTGCTTAGTAGGCACTCTGTGCATGGTAACTGATCACCACCACCATTAATCAAGCTGGGGTCCAGCCAGGTTCTTGGGATCCTGGGGGCTGGGCAGAGAGGGCTCAGGATGGAGGTGGAAATGCTTTCATTCACAGACGCTTGCAGGTGCTTCCTCTGAGGCAGGACTCCAATCTCCTCAATTGTTTCTTATGCAAATGTTATGCTAATGATCTCATCAATGTACCCCAATGCCCAGCAAGAAGATGAGGGTGGGATACATCCCCGGATTTCACTTTGACCAAGAGTTTCCCTTTCCATAGAGAAGTCAGTGTTGATCCACCTAAGAGGCAGTCCTCAGAGCACTGAGCCATAGAGGCTGTTTTAGGGAAAAACAAAGAAAGGCCTGGGTCTGGGTAGAATGACGGCCTTATCTGGGCCATAATCATCAACATCAAAACGGCCTTTTGAAACGTCAGAATCTTCCCCGCCCAGTGCAGACTACTCTTCAATTACAGAGGCCCAGCCCCTAGCCCTCAGGGTTCTGGAACTGGGGAAGGGGTGGAAAGGGGGAGGGGGAGCAGGGAGGGAAGGAGAGGGAGGGAGGGAGAGAGGGCAGAGGAGAGCTGACAGGCTGTTTCCTAACAAGCTAGTGGTCTTTGAGTTCTCCTTGAGCCAAAGGCCAAGCTCCAACCAGGAGGACTCATGTTAAAGTGGGCAGACGACAGTGAAGGACATGATGGCAGAAGTGCTTGTCGCATCTTGCTTTCACTTTCTTCCCAGCAAGCTGACTTCACTGTGATCTTTATGACAGTCCTCAACCATAAACCCTGAGATCTGATAATTCCTGCTTCTCCAGGGTACAGTGAGACTTAAGGCCTCAACTTCTGTTAGCCCTAAGTGATGGCCAGCAAAAGAAAGGCAGGTGCCCCTGCTGGCTTCTCCACAGGCCCTGTGAGCTCAGCCACCACGTAGAGGCTCCTCCTTTGCACCTGCAGCTTGATAAGTCCCTTCCCTGTGGCAAGGAAAATGAGGCAATCAAATGGTATGTGTCTCCAACCGGGTGGGCTCTACTTGGGTCTCCATTAACCTTTCTGCCCTCTGGATGCCTGTCCTGCCTTCTAACTTGATCCTCTAACCTTGTCCTCCAGATTACAAAAAAACCTGGAGGTGTAGGATGATGCTGAAGGCACGAATTCAGCAGCAGGTGAGGACTGCTAATCAGAAAGATGTAGCTGTGACCTCATTCCTGGGGATTCTGCGCCACACTGCCAGGCTCTTTTGCTAAAATGCCCAGGCCTGTGGGCCACTTTCTTTTGGTTCCTCCAGTCCCTATAGAGAAACTCAAATACCAGTACCTACTCTGGGGCAGACCAAGCCTTTGACACTTAGTAGGTGCTCAATAAGTAAAAACAAAAACAAAAACCCCAAACTGGAGGAACTAGAGAGAGTCATTCCTGAAGACTAATAAATGCCAACTTGTACAAGCCGCTTAGCTGCTGTAATTAAACCAAGGAGGGTAGTCACTTATTAATATTGGACTCGTGGCAGGGTTAACAGTCATCCAGGGTAGGGGTAATGAAGAGAGAATCACTTCCTGTACACTCAGGCACTTCCTTCTGAGATGGCCTTCTGAAGAGGGCAGATCAGCACCCATGTGCCATTGCTAACTTAGAGTCCCTGGGTCCTGTGGCCTTCCTAGTGCCTCAAATGGTCTCTGGCCTGGTGTCCCAGTGAGGACTCCGACCTCTCCTGTTCCTGCTTTTCTCCTGGAGCCCAGTGACCCTTATGTCCATTACCTGTATGATGCCTATCAGTAGGGAACCCAAATGAAAGTTCTGTATACCCACGTCTTATCGTTCCCTTAAACCCAAAGCTTTTAAAGCCCTGAGGCAGATTTATCTTCTGCCCATTCTGTATGCCCAGAGGTGGAAGTAGAGGCGTCAGCTACAACGGAGACTTCAAGTGTTTGTACTGGAGTAGGAAATTCTGGTAGGGAGAGGGTGAGAGAGAGTGAGAAAAGGAGAAAATAGAAATATAGAACGAACAGAGTAACAGAGAGAAGGGTAGCTTCTAAGAGAGGAAGGAAGGAAGGTGACCATGTCTGTTTTCAGAATCACAGAGCATAAGCATGCTCTGCCTGGGAGCTTATAGGTTACCGGGAAAGATGGAGGTGGCCAAATACAGAGCCCCGAAATTCTGTCCCTTGGCTTTGAAGCCTTGACTTGTACCTGCTCTCTGGCCTGCCAGCCCAAACCCCTCTTTCCTCACTGGCTGCCTCCCCTTGGCAACCAGTCCCTGAGGACATACTCCGGGGTACCATCCAGGGGTGGGGGCTGCTCAGGAGCCATGCCAAGCTGGGAAGCACGGCCAGGAAAGAGTCGGCAAAGCAGATGCCGCCCCTCTCCTGCTGCCTTGATTAGAGAAATTGAGATGTTAATAATATTCTGAGATGCAAGGTGCTAATTAAAGTTAATTACTGTTTCCTTGTGAAGTAACCTCTCCTCGTGTTTACCAGGAACAAGGCTGCCAGCCGCTCCCCTGGCTCGTGCCAATCACGATGCCCGCTGCTCAGTATACCCCACACCCCCACAGGTGCCCTCAGCTGCCCCAGCTCAGTCCAGGCAGGCACCAGGAGCTGAGGTTCCCAGGTCCTGCCTCTCAACTAGCCCTGTCAAGTAACACAAAGGCACCTGAGTATGAGTGACCATGTGACCTAGAAACAGGGCAGAGGGCCTGGGGCTGTCACCATGTTCTCTTTTCCTCTTTTCCTGCAGGGTCTTACCTATCTCTTTCCAGCTCGTCGACCTGGAGCAAGGTATTTAACCTCTTAGCATCTGTTTTCCCATGTGTATGTGGGGCTCATAATTCCTACCTCTTATTGTTGTTCTGAGAGTCAAATGGGACACTGCCTGTAAAATGTTTAGCATAGCCACATACATAGTTGGATTTAATAAGCTCTCAATTAAGGTTAACTGTGATTGTTTTTGTCTGTTAATAATCATCTGCCTTCTAAACCCCTCAGCTGTGTGGTCTGGCTGCAGGACATAAGTGGGTGAGCTGAGTATACACACAGTTATCTTCCACACCCTGGGCCACCACCCCGGCACAACGCACGTGAGTCCCACCCTCACCTCCCTTTGCGAAGGGTTATTCTTCTCTACTCCTTTATCCTTCTCTATAGCCCCTTACCTGGTCCATCTCACTTGGAGAAGTGGCCAACCCGTGTGTGTTTGTGTGTGTGTGTGCTCGAGTGCATGTGTCACACACACATGCAGGTTCTCCTGTTCCAGACTTCATAGGGCTTTGGGGGAGAAGCCACCCTCTTGGGATCCAGTCAAGTTACCATGACAACTATTGCAGGTGTTCACCTCCAATATCTTCTGCTCCCTCCCCAGCATCCCCATCCCAACACAGCCATACTGGCCAATTCTGGGAGAGGGGAACCACCTTTATGATAAGAATCACCCAATACCTAGTCTGGACTGACTCTTCTGTCTTCCTGTCTTTTCAGAAAGTCTTTAGGCTGGGGTAGACTGGGGAGAGGGCCAGGGGACCAGACTAAGCCCTGTTCTCAATTATTCCTTCCAACTTAGCTTCCTCTGAAATAAGTGCTAATGACTTAATATCACTGTCACCTTTGATTTGGGAGGATAGAGGCTTTGCAAAGAGCCCCCTGACTATATCATAGGGAATCAAAGAGTCAGGAGCCCCTGCTGGCTTCCAATACCGTCCCTTGCTACAGAAAACCCCTAGCCTTTTCTCTCAGGACAGTCAAGGCTAGGCTGCTTCTTATGTGATTTGGAGGAGCACTGATGGGGCCATCAGGCTCTGGAAGATCCCTAAGGCTTGGCTACTCCTGATGAACCCCCTCATGATCCCTACTGTGGCCCCAGATCCCGACCTCAGGCTTGTATGTTCGACAAATTCCATTTGAAGTACTTCTCCTTCCAACCCCTCTGGAAACCTGGACCCTACCACCAAGGTCCAACTTCCGGTTCCAGATCCAACTGCTTTCAACCCAAGTCCTCCCTCATTTCCATTTCCTCCCAAGTGTCCCTCTTAGCCCCCACCCCCACCAGTCTTCTTCCTTCTGCTACTACAGTCCTTCTCACCTAGTCTTTCTACAGACCCCCGTGACCCCACCCCACCCCACCCCCAGTTTCTTGCTTTGGCTATACAATCCTGAAGTAGATTTCCTTCCTTTCTTCCTTTTTTCCTTCCTCAAACATCTTTGGTGGTGGTAGTGGAAAATAACATAAACAAGGTTCTTGCCTTCTGTAAGCTTTTATTATCGTGGGAAGGGACATAACTTAAACACATGACAAGGTAATGACAGACAGATAGGGACAAAGGGGGACCTGAGACCCAAGTTAAAAGGGGCAACTTCAACTTCACCACTTGGATATGAAGTTAGGAGAAGGGTGATAAGCAGTTCACTAGGGCTGCTGGAAGGCAGTGGACACTTGGTACAGTTTGTCCCCACCTCTTACCATGTTGCTAGCCTCTGCTCAGCTGCTCAGTCAAACGTGTCAAATCAGGGTGGCCTCCTACCCAACAGCTCTCACCTCCACCCACTATTTTTCCAGCTCGTATCTCATAATACTCAGGGGATGAAGGGTAAAGGTGCCAACTCCTGGGCAACTTATATATATATATATATATTAGGTTTTATTGAGATAGGGTCTCACTATGTAGTTCTGGCTTTCCTGAAACTCACTATGTGAGCCAGGCTGGCCTCAAACTCACAGATCTGCCTGCCTCTGCTTCCTGAGTACTGGCATTAAAGGCATGTACTACAACGCCTAGCTTTAACTTATTTTTATGTATGTGTTTGTCTGTACACCTGGGTGCAGTACTCTCCAAGGCCAGAAGAGGGTGTTGGATTCCCCAAATGCTGGAGTCACAGGTGGCTGATAGTCACAGGTGCTGGGAACAGACCTGAAGTCCTCTGAAAGAGACGCAAGTGCTCTGAACTGCTGAACCACCTCTGCAGCCCTTGGGTAAAGTGTTTTAATACAGCTTTCCTGCTACACAAATTCCTACTGCTGCAAATAAAATATGCATGCTCGAGGAGAACTTTAGAAGGATCCTGGGCAGGAAAAGGCTCATGGGGGCAGCTCTGTGGGTACATATTTTTGAGGGTTGGGAGTACAGAGGGCACTGGGCAAGTGGAGTAGGTCCAAGGAGAGTAGAAGAATCACATGCATACTGGCAAACACAACTCAGGGACTTTGCCCTTTCCTGTGTTGCAGCACCATGAAATATTCAGGTTTCTGGGTGCTGCTCATTCCTTATTGTCCCCTCAGCAAGGATATGTTTTCCTTTACATCATTTATGGCTGTCTTCTTTCCTCCCCTCAGAGGCAAGCATGGCAGGGAAAAGCTGTGAAGCTAGAGAACTCTTTCTGATCCTGCAGGTAGGATCAGTGTCCAAGCCCCATCTCACACATAGCTATGGCCTCTGAAAGAGGGTAGTGACTGAATGGCCTCAGGAGCAAGGGAAGGAGATGCATCTGGGGCCAGGATGGGGTCAGTTTGCTTCCCACGGATGAAGAAGCTTCAAGAGAAAACAAGGTTACTGAAGAGCTCTAGAGAAAAGTCTGGACTGACCATAAAACCTGCCACATATGCATTCAAGTGTGTATGTTTGTATGTATGCATGCATGCATGCGTGTATGTGTGTATGTACGTATGTATGTGTTTGAGACTGGCTGTCTTAAACCTTACTATGCAGATCAGACTGGCCTTGAACTCAGAGATTTTTCTCCCTCTGCTTTCCTAAAACTATGTGTCATCATGCCTGGCTATCTATTTAATTTTTTGAGATACCATCTCACCCCCTTACCTAGACTAGTTTTGAAATCACTCTGTCTAACCCTATGGTTGTTTTGAACTGATGCCAATCCTCCTGCCTCAGCCTCCCAAGGGCTGAGATGATAAGCATGTTTCTCCATGCCCGGCTCACAGCTACCCTTTACCAAGCTCTTACTGAGCATTTGCTTAGCAGTTTGTATGCATTAGCACCTTAAATCCACAAGACAAATTTCCGCTTTATTATCCCTAGTTCAGCTAGGGAAACCATACTCACAGAGGTTAAGTAACTCCCCCAAGGCAACCAGCCAGACAGTCCAGCACCAGGCTGAGCTCTCACAGGCCTATTCTCCTTGATGACCTCCCAAGAGGTGAGAAGGCTTAGAAAGGGGAAAGTCAGTTCATCATGGTCCTTCTATCTGTTGTCCCTGCCAGCCTGGAGTGTTCTGTCAGGCCAGCTTCTGCTCTGTCCCCTCAAGATCCATCTCTTTCTCTATGTCCCAATAGACCAGCTCCCAGTTATGATTCCCCAATACTTTATCTGTTCATTAAATAAAACTTGTAACAGGGAGACAAAGCTGAGAGACATTGAGGAAGGAAAAGACGGAGAGAGAGATAGGCTCAGGGATCTAAGATGGACCGGGAGAGAATGAGAAGTAAGAGACACATGGAGATGGGAGGGAAGCACAGGTGGAGAAGGAAGCAGGAAGAGGGTGCGAGATGACAGCCGAAGGATAGAGGTGGGGGTGACTCCCAACCTGGACTCTGATAGAGCATCTCATCCAAAAGTCCCATCCCTACCCCTTCTGACTCCACCCACCCTCCCCCATTATCTCCTTCCCCTCCCCCAACATCTTCTGGAGAACAATTCTAATTAGACTAAGTGACTAAGAGGTGGTTTCAGCCTGAACAGCCAACTAGGTCAGGAATAAGGAAAAGAAGCACCCCCAAGTCTCTCACCCCAACCTACCTGCCTTATCTGCCAGTTACCCAGAAGGAATAGTCTCATCCCAAGACTCCACACTGTCACTCAAGTTCCCCGGTTCTGCTCCTTTCTCAGAGCCCAGGAGCAACACTACCTGCACCCCAAACCCCCACTCCTAGTCTACGGTCAGTCTTCTACCCAAACCCCTCTTTCTCAGGACCTGAGTCCATGGAGTCCTCCTGGCAAGTGAATACAAAGCAAGGGTAAGGGTCTCCCTGAAAGACCATCTTCTAAAATCTTTTTTTTTCTTCCTGACGTTTCTCTTCTCATTCTCTTCCCACACCTTCTCTCTTCTTCCTCTGGCACTTATTTCTAACATCCATGGACCAGGCCTCCCAGTTGCCATGGAGACACAGTGTGCAGCTGGATGGTGAGTGTGTGCGCAGAGCTGTATGCACTTAGCAGTAGGGGAGGGTGGCTCTGTGGGAAATGCATCAGTGTATAGGAAACATTCTTCAAGGGGAAATCAGACAGGGATCCAGGTCATCTCCTCAAAGTGTGACTGTACTGGGGGGGACACTCTGGAGGACCTAAATCTTTAAATAATAGATATTTTTCTCTGGGAACACTGTCCCCTCAGTCAGATATTCAAGTCTATCTACCTAGTCTAGGCATTGGACAGGCTGATTCTGGAGCGACCAAAGCTGCTCCTGCAGCCTAAGGAGGGGAAAAAGTCCAGGAAAAGATTAGACGTGGACTAAGCTCAACTGATCTAGAGTCAGCTCCCCTGGAATTTGGGGAGGCACAGCTGGGCTGACTGATTGACTGATAAAAAGACCAACTGCTCCCCAATACCATTCCAGTTAATGGTGGCGGGGGGGGGGTCAGCAAGCTGGACACTGTTCTCTTCTATTCATTTCCTCTGGATTTAGAGAGCTCGAGGTGCCTGCCTTCATGAAGCTTAGCATCTTCCTGGGATTCATGAAGAAGGCTATCTCATACCTCAGACCCTTTGCAGCTGCAGCTCCTTGCACCTGAATGTTCTCCCTAAGGGCAAAGCTTGGAATTTCTCAACCACAACCACAACAAGGAAGCTTCCTGGCTATGCTGAATAAAGCAGCCCCTTCCCCTATGCCACCACCGCCACCTCCATCTGTCTTTCTTCCTGTCCCACGGTTTCCTTCCTGGCACTTAAATACAATCTATAATTATCTCGTTTGTTTGTTTGTTTGTTTGTCCTCGGTCTTCTCAGTTGGAATGTAAGTTCCAGGGGAGAGAGTGAGGACGATGCCTAACTCAGTGCCCAGATGTCAGCACCTGGCACAGGCCCTTCTACACGATATAAAATAAAAGCAGACCCTTAGCATCACTCTATAACCAGCCCCATTTTATAGATGAAGAAACTGAGGCTGTCGCCTGCCCCAAACCAGGCCACCTGATGTTGTACAGACAATTTTCTGCTATTATTAAGTTCACAAGTGATGGAAGGACTATCTTAACCAACCTCAAATAGACCTTGTTCCTCTTCCTGTCTTTCTGCCTGTGTGTCTTTACTCCCAGCCCAGACATCCCCAGAGAAAGCTGGGGTATGGAAGGAATACAGAAGCTATAAAAAATGGAAATCTGACCTTTTCTTTCAGAGGCATGGACTCCTTCCATGGCTCTCTCCTCCCCCCAAGTTCTTAGATGGAGGAGTGGGTCCTTCTAGTCCTGGCTTGTATTTCTGCTTAACCGCTCTTGGTTTTCCAGACCACTGTATCTACTCCACCTCCAGGTGCTCACATACAGGACTTCCTGTGCCTGCATGACCCATTCCTACCTCCGTGAGCTTTCAGTTATATGCCCTTTGAAACATCGTTTACCACCCGTTTGGGAAAGCCTTCTTGCCTCTGGAGGAGGCAACCCCTTTGGTTCTAGAGCCAGAATTTCAGGCTCAAGTCTCGGCTGAACACATGATGTGTTCATTGTTTACCTGCCTTTATTTCTCATAGAGATCATGTGTCATTCTTGGGGCGTCCTAGTATCTGGTTCTTGACTGGTAAAAGGGAGAGACCCAGGAAATGTTTGTAGAATTAGTAAGTGAACCAGGGTCAGGATTCTGGTAACCAGCTCCCCATCTCCTTCAACTTCCTTGACCTTTGACATCCTTCCCCCTCCCCCTTGGTCTTAACTGGAGGGCTTCCCCATCCTCCACTGTCTCATCAAATAAGGGTGGGGAGGATATGGACCCTCCACTCTACCTCCTCATTCAATGAGATCTAAAGACTGGAGGAACCATCACCATCGCCACTGGTAGAGGGGAGGTATTATGAGTGTGAAGCTGGGGTACAAGGGGAACTAACTGGCTTCAGACTCGGCCAGGGAGCTGACCTAATCCTGTGGACTCAAGGCTGCCAAGAACGTTTGCTTTCCTCATCTCTTCTCCCACTTCTACCAATGTGCCACATTTAGGAGTGCATGATCCAGCTGTGTCTTCATGACATCCTTTCTCACTCTCCCTCCCCCTCCCCCATGCATCCTCCCCCTTCAACACATGGCTAGCTACAGATCATTTCAAAAGTACCAGAGACCTGGAGTGAGACTTTGGACCTCATCATGCCGCGCATGTAGGAATGGATGAAGGGGAGCCAGAGAGTGAGGCCCTCCTCCGCCGCACCCCCTCCCCTCGTCATCCCCTAGTCAATCCGGGTTTACACCGTGGCTCATCCAGGATTAGTCCCTGTGCTCGGCTAATCCCAGTGGCTGGATGGACCCAGAGTCCGAGGCCCTAAAAGCACAGGCCCCGCAGGGAGCGCGTAGGCGGAGCGGAAACAAGCCGGGCAAGGAGAGGAGGAGCGTCCGCTAAGGCGGGGCCGGGAACTGGCCGATCCTGTATCGGTTCTTCCACCTCTCTTGAGCCGGTGTTTACCGGGGAGCTGGACAGAGGAGGCCAGGCCGCTCCATTACGGAGAGGGGAGGAGAACGCACTCAGAGCCCAGGCCAGAGACCTTGTCAGTCCCCTTCCCCAAAATCAACTTCCAACCCTCGTTCTTGAGCGTGGGAGGAAGCGCCAGACACACAGATGCTTCCCGCCCCCCACACCCCCCTCCAGTTCCGCAATGCCTACTCATTGCCAAAGGAGCGGGAAGTGATACACCAGGGAACGACACAAGGGCCCCAGTTCCCACCCTCAAATCCCCGTAGGGCTCCCCACTGAAGAAGGTAATTCAGCATCGTCCTCCCAGAGAGGCCCTCCGTCCCTGGCCTGCACCTGAGCTCGGGGCGGATGGAGTGCACAGAGTACCGGAGCAGATAGGCATTAAGGTGCAGGAACCAGGTGTCTTACCAGCTGAGTTCTTTCCCCCGCCCCCTGCCTTCAACCCCGGAGGGCACCATTGATCCCAGTGTGGGTCTCTCTCACTCGTCCCCCTAGCACAAGGCATCCACCCAAAAATAGCTCTATTCTCCCAGGGCTGTAGACCCGAGGGACTAGAAGAAGCGGAGTGGGGTCCGGTTTTCACACTTTTATTGTAAAGCTCGGGAATAATTACACGGGTCTTTCATTGACAGCTCAGCAAACAAACCGGAAACGAACCGAACCGGAGGGGGTAGGGGCGGTGCCTGCGCATGCTCGCGGCGAGGGGGGAGGGAGGTCAGAGAAAGAGAAAGACAGAAAAGACAGAAATCATTACAAATCAACGGGATTGTGCTCGCAGCGCCGGGGATGGGGATGGTGTGGGGGCGGGGCCCTTCCCGGGAGGAGCGAGGCGGTGGGAAGTGGCACGAACCGAGAGAAACACGACCCCGAAGTGGGCACCCGACGCGCCCAAACCCCCCTCCCCAACCCTCCCACCCGACACACGAGAGAGACACGGCCCCCCTCCCCACTCAGATAACCCGAGGAGACACAGTCTCCCCTCCCCATGGGCAGACATAACCGCCCTGGAACCCCCTTGGGCGAGACGCCCCCCTCCCAGAGAAGTCTCACAAGGAGATGCTCCCCTAAGAGACTTTCTCGTGGTCAACACAAGCCCTCCCGACACCGGAGACAGCCCCCACCCAGGGAAGAAATGGCTCCAGGGGGCTGCTCTCTGGAGAGAGTGATATCCTAGAGCCCCTAGGAGAAAAGACAATTCTGAGATGCTCAGCCTCATTCTAAGTGCTGCAGGGCAGACACTCCCATCGGGGAGATGGGGGGTCAGAGACATCTCTTCCAGGGAGCTTCAGAGACAGCTCTTGCCTGGAAAGAGAGCTGGCCCAAGACTGACTTGCCTTAGGTACTCCCAGGAACCCTGGGAGGCAAACAGGCTCCCCAGAGAGCCTGGGTAGGGAAGGGAGACATGTTCCCATGGTCCCCGGTGAGAAACCATGTCCCCAGAGACTCCCAAGGGGAGACATAAGGAGAAGGGAGACCCCAGGTTCGGGATGCCTAGAAACAGCTCCCCTCCTGATGTGAGAGATGCTTCTTCGGGGACCCTAGGAAATATATCCCCACATACCCTTTCCCTACTAACAGACATGCTCTGAAGTAGGAGACGGGGACCAAGTTGGTCCCCTCTAGGAAGACACTGACTGGGTCAGGCTGGGTTTGAGGGGGGTCTCCTCTGGCCAAATGTCGCCTATTGGTACATAAAACTGTACGCGACACAAGGCATTGGGGAAGGGTCTCACAGACATAGGACCAACAATGCTAGTCCCTAGTGCTGTCTCCCACCCCCTGCCCACCTTTGGTTTCACCTTTTGAGTGCCCAGGTGGTGACAGACTCAGTGCCCTTACCCCAACCAGGGGGTCAGGGCCCTGCCTTTGCCTGTGGAAGGACTTCTGCTCTGTGCTTCTGAGCCCTGCCAGCCATCTAGGCTACCCCCTTCCTTCTGGCTTCTCCATTGTGCAAAATGTTCCTCTGCCCTCTGGCTCAGTGCTCAGGAATCTCCAAGGCCAGGTCAGGGTACCCAAGCCACCAGGGGCTTCCAGTGGGAGTCTAAGACCCCAGGGATGCCTCTTGGCTGGATTACCCTCTCCATTGAGCAGACGGGCCTCGTACAATCTTTTTGTCCAGATCCTATCTTTCAGGACCCAGGACAGCCCTCCAGACCACTGCCCCATTGCAGGGCACCTCATGTTACCAGCTCTGCCACTATTGCACCTGCCCCATTTGTGCAGGGGAAAGGGACTATGTCTTTAACAAGCCCCTGGCCCACTTTCTGGGTCTCCCCCAGGGATGGGAGCCTTTGGCTAACCCCTAGACCTGGCTGTTGTCACCTTAGCCACCCTACCCACTGCCCTCCATAGAAGGGCTGTAGATGCCAGGGCCATCACCCTACCAGTGCACTCCTTCCCAGCACTGTTACCCCAAACACAAGTGGGGGTAAGGAGGCAGAGAATAGGGTGATTCTATAGCCCCTGGCTTTTCTGGGGGTGGGAGTGGGGTCTCTGGGGTTACAGGAGTCAAGACTCCAGCAGCATATCTCCCAAAGGCACCAGACAACCCAGCAGCCTGTCCACCCCTTCCACAATGGGCCACCCTCCCCAAGCTTAGACTAAGTCAAGTGGGAGCCATACCCTGAGTCTCCAGCCTCCCAGCCTGGGCCCTTGGGGAGCTGGAGAGGTAGGGGCCAAGGCAGTGGGGGCTTCTGGAAGGAAGAGAGGCTGAGGCTATGAGATAGCCACAGTGGGAGATGGGGGGGGGGCTCTGCAGGATACCCCTCACACCTTGGCCCCCCGAGGTGAAGAAAACCCTCCACCTCATCATGGCTGACTGGGCTTCTCTGCCCCCTAACCTCCCTACCCCCTCCCCATGGGACCCCTGACCCTGGTGAAGGGAAGCCCAACTGGAAGAAGGGGCCTGGAGCCCAGGGTGCCCTGAGGCAGCCCTTCCCACCCCCTGAGATCAAGGCAATGGTGGTTTTACAGGCTGATGGGTCAGTCATGGCAGGGGCTGGGGGTTGGAGGGCAGGGAGGAGGCAAGGTCCCCCATACAGGAGGCAGCAACCAGCCACCCCCTGAGCAAACTTTCCTGCTCCCAACTCACCCAACCAGGCCAGAGGCACAGTCATCCCATCCCTGTCCAGCTGCCCCCCCGACAGCCTCAGGGCCCCTCTTGTGATGCTCATCTGGGTGTGGGAGGCCAGTCTGAGCGGGGATTCCCCCCCCCCCCCAGGGCACAGCGCAACAGTTCCAAAAAAATAGAGATTTGTATTTTTTTAAAAAAAAAATTAAATAAAAGCCCAGCTCTGCTGATAGGCGAATGTTACCCCTGTCCCCACCCCCACCCACCTTTTGTTTCCTTGGCCTGAACCCCCATCCCACCACGGCCCCAGGGGTATTTACAACATGGAACAATAGAGGCCTGGGGGGCACTGCAGCAGGGAGGAGGGGCACAGGGCAGGTCCCCCCAGAGGGGCCCCCCAAGACAACACAACATCAACAAGAAAAGTTGCAAATCAGGCAGAAATGGGGGACATCATTCCAAGGTCCTTATATACAGACACCGCAAGACCAGCAGGGAAGGGGGTGCCCAGATGGGATCAGGCATGAGCCTGTGACAGGCAGGTGGGCCAGCCCAGGAGCAGTACTGGAAGAAGGCTTCACAGCACTCTCACCCCAATCCCCACCCCACCTTTGGTAACAACAGCCCTTCAGAGAGCCCCTGGTGGTGGAAAGTTTCCTTTGAGCATTCCCAGGGAGTAAGTCCCCTAGTTTACCCAGCTGCAAGGCTACACTGCCCTGGTCAGCCATGCAGGAAACAGTGAATTAAAGTGTGCTGCCCACTCTTGACTCCACCATCTGCCCAAAGAAAGGGGGTGCTCCCTAGAAGTAGATGGAAGGGAGCCCAGTCATTGCGGAGGAGCCCTCAAGGGCATCCGCTGGGTGGAGCCCCAAAGAGGGGGAAGAAGGGGCTCCTTGGAGCTAAGGGGTAGGAATGGGGGAAGAGACTTGGACCCTGCATGGCGGCTAGGGCCAACGTGGTCTTGAAGCCAGTACTCCCACGGATCGGGCCCTGGCCACAGAGTCCACGCTGGAGGGAAGGAAGGTGTGGGGCCCTGGAATAGACCCATTTGGGAGCTGGCCGGCGACTGAGTGAGGGGTGGCCGCCGGCCAGAAGGGGGCTCACAGGTAGATCTCACGCTTGGCGGCGGTCTGGGCAGATGCCGGTGTGGCTGTGGGTGGGAAGTCCGAGGTCTGGGTCAAGGGAATTTCCTCCAAGGTGGCCGAGTCCTTGCAGGAGTCATGGCTACTGTGGGAGAAGGCACTGTAGGAGGGCAGGAGGCGCACGGGGGCCGTTTTGGTGTTCCGATCTTCCGGGGGGCTGGGGCTTCCGGCGCCCGCAGGCTCCTGCCCTCCTCGGTCCTGGTAAGGCACGAAGGTGGAGAGTTTGAGGGCGCTGCTCTTGGTCCGGCGGCTGGGAGACGACTGGCCAGGCATCCAGCATGTGTCAGAGTGACCAAACTCGCTGCACTCCCGGGTACATGTGCCCGTCATGGCGACGTCGGGCAAAGGGCGGAGGTCTGTAGGAGAGCAAGAACAGCCATTAGGGATGGCGACCTCAAAAAGCTCTGCTCATGGCCTCTCATTATCATACACATTCGGCTTCTGAACTGAGGTGCGGTTCCTCCGGCCCACCGAGCTCAGAAGCACACATCCCTCACAAGCAGAGCCTTCCTTATCCACCTGTGGACCGCTGTCACTATTCCGCTGCCCTCTAGGTCAGTCCCCCCACCCTCCTTAAGTAGGTGCAATTGCTTCAGCCTCACTCTCCAGCACTCTTCTCTCACACACCGAATCTGCCTTCAGACAGGTGCACAAACAGCTACAAACCCCCACCTGTCTCCAGACAAGTTCAATCATGGAATTCCACCTTGAGTTAGGGTTGAGGAAACCCCATTGTAATTTAGAGCCGCATCCCCCCACACACACATACGGCTTCGTGGTTATACAAATCTACTCCATCAGACACCTCTGTCCCCAGACAAAGACTGCACAAACCTTCCAAGTCCCCTCAAGCCTTACATGCTCCCAGCTTCCTCAGAACCCCCACCCCCACCCCCAGCAGAGCAATGTTTTACTTTAAAGCCAACGGGAGGAGACGAGCGTCTATGTGGGTTGTCCACACATAAGCACAAACATACGCACACACAACAACAAGCACACACATGCAGCCCCTGCCCACCTCACACCAGCCCCTCACCAGCCACCACCCTGGCCTTGCCCCCAGCTCCCTGCCCAGAACACCCACGGGAACAGGAGTTGGCCGCCTGACATCAGCAGTAGCCAGTGTGGTTGCTGGGCAGCAAGAGTCTCCATGGGAACGGATGGGCCATGAGCACTTCCTGTCACAGCTGTCCCTGTGCCGCCCTCACTCAGGGACAGCACCAGGCTGTGACCCCCCTCGGGGACATGACTGAGAAGCTCTGCCTGGGGCAGGGGCTCCCCCAGCAACACCCACCCTAGCTTGGCCTCCTGCCAGTGTAAGGTGAGGAGGGGATAGTCTTGTTAACCCTCAAAGTGCCAAAGCTCTGTAGTTCAGGCTTGGGGGACCCAGTATGGCACAGAGCACTGGGTGGGCGGGGCTGGGTGCTGGGGCGAGTCCCATAGACCCCAGACCCCAGAGCAGCTCCCACCTACCTGGCACTCTGCCTCAGGGCCTGCTCCGGCCAGCCGGCTCTGCGCGGGCACAAAAAGGACGAGACTGGTATGAGGTCACGCATGGAGTGGCAGGAGAGGGGGCAGAGGGTGCTCTGGGCCCAGGGCCTGGGAGGTTAGAAGGGGCCCTATGACTCAGGGTGAAGCTTGGGACTTCTCATCTTTTGGAAGGAGGGAGACGTTGGACTGAGAGAGGTGTGAGACCCAAGGACAGCTCTAAGTCAGTCCTATCCCAAGGGCTGGCTTATTTAGAGTCCCCTCCACAAGCTGCCACGGATGCCTTCTCACATACACGCACCCCATGCACACACACATGTGCAGCACCAGTACACTCTCACAATATACCTCACCATCCGTTCCCACATTCACCTCTCCTCCAGCTCCTCCCTTCAAAACCCCCCTAGACAGGCCCAGCCTCCCAGACTCCTTCCCTTCCTTAACCAAACCTTCTCCCGCTCTTCTCATGGGGGAGGGGGAGTTTATCCTTCCCCGAGTTCCTCAGAGCATCCAGGTGCTATATCACGAGAACATCATGTTCTCATCTCAAATCCTCTCACTCATTTGGGGACCACCATCTCCCTTCCAGCCTCCTCGCCATTTTCTGAGCCTCCTGGTCACCATTCCCAGGATCCCTGTGGCCAGGAAGGCAATGTAAGGCGATGCTGAATCCAAAGGCCCTGGAGTCAGACTTAGATATAAAGTCCTTTCAGGTCTGTCACTTTCCAGAGGTGTAACTTTGGGCAAGTTGCAGAAACCTCCCCTCCCTAGTCTGCTTCCCTGACCGACTGTAACATGAATACCACAAAGTTCTCAGGTGAGGAGTAAACAAGTAGACATATTTGAAAATATGGTGCTTGCTACAGTACATACAAACAGAGCTCAAGACATGGAGGATCATTTTAAAGCATCATCACCCCTCTTGGATTTTACTCATTCCTGGGGTGCCTCAGCCTGCTGAGGTTCCTCACCATTCTCGGGGTGCTCCATTTCACCTATGCTGCCATCAGGGGTGGTGCGCTCATAGTGGTCCTCAGGGAGGGCCAGGGGACCAAGTCGGGGGCCTGAGGATGACTTGCTAGATGGAGTTTCAGACTCTTCCAGGCCACTGTCATAATAACTGTGCTGTGATGGGTCCTGCAGCTCCTGGGCCTGACTGGTGGCCGAGAAGGTGACACGGCGGTGAGGTAACTGTAGGGAAAGAGAGTGTTACTCTTGGCTGGCAAGCCTCCTCCATGAGGCCCAGCACCACACCAGTCCCCAAGCCCAACAAGACCCTCCCAGGCTTCAGCAGCAGCCCAGAAGAGGCCCAGCCCCTTAGTAAAGCATAGGCCCCAGAAAGCACAACCTTTAGCAGAGATGCCTCATAATTCAAGGCTAACTCCCAGTACAGCCAAGTCCACACACTGAGAGTCCCAACACAGCATAGGTCCCACTGTTATCACAGGCCTCAGACGGACATCCCAACACTAACCCAGCACTACGCCATTTCAGCACAGCCTTTCTGGCCCTAGCCCAGCTCCCGATACAGGCATGGCCTCCCTTGCCTTTCTGAACAGAAGAAGCACCAGTAAAGAGTAGAGCCCAAGAGCAGACCAGCATAGTCTCAGCCAACTCCAAAGGCCAGCCTGGCCTCTAAACACCAGCACAGGCCTCAAGCTTCTCAGACAGCTTCCTGAAAGCAGAAGACTCCTAATTCCCAAACAGTTCCTCTGCACAGAAGGCTCTAAGAGTACCTTCTGGGCTTGAGCTCCTCACCTGTCTCACTGCTCTGAATCTTGCCATTGCCTCCATCCAAAAGGTACCAACCTCTTGCATCTTGCTCCTCAGACCAAGTCTGTAGTTCTGAGGCCTCAAAGAGCCCCCAGCCTACCGAGCCCTCGGCCCCCCTACAAATCCCTCCATAGAGCCCAGGTGTGGAAGCAGTTGGAGAGGAGAGGGAACCCACTAAGAAGTCAGGCCTGTGGTGATTGGCACAGAGAACGTGATTGGCACCTCTTAGTGCCCCATGTCAGGAGAGGGGCTGTAGAGGGCAAGACCCTGCCTGGTAGAGCATGTGACACCAAGAATTGGGAAGGCTCTTCTTCATGGAGACCCCTCCAGGAAATGAAAAGACTTAGGAGGGACCTCCTGCTTGGTGAACCAGACAAGTGTAGACTGGGTGCTGGTATTGGGAGAATGGAATGGTGACAGGCTGTTTCCTGCCAGTAAGTCTGTCTGTCTGCCACAGGTTAATGATCAGACAAGGAACCTGGCAACCTCAGCCTGGCACTTGGCATAGCCATCAAGCCACCCACCTGGGACCTCCACTGGTTTTCCTGCCAACCTGAAATTAGGAGTTGGGGAGGGCACAGATCCTGGGCCCCTGGAGGCCAAAGGAGCAACAAGGCCCAGTCCTGTCGATGAGTCAACAGACTAATCCTCCGGGACAGAAGCGCCTTGTCTCAGCTCTGTGGCCCTCTCATAAGAGGTCAAGGGAATATTCAAAAGAGATAATCTCAAGTTTGTAAGCCCACACTCCCACTCCCCAGCCCTTCTGCAACCCCTTATTAATGTCTGGGGTTTGGGGTTGGGGGTTGGGGTATCAGGACAAGGAGCTTTGCAGTAATAGGAAGGCAGCCCATTGCTACTAACATTTTCAAGAACCCATTCGATCCCAAATGATGCATTGTCTGGGTAAGGAACAAGGTCTCTAAAACTGACCTGCACCTTTAGGGCTAGCAGGTTATATAGGAGCAAGGTCCACCTGGTATTAGGCTAAACAGGCTGGAGGATGGTCCTCAAAAGCACAGGGCAGTCCTTCCCTGAAGAACCTGGTAATCAAATCCTTTGGTCCTGCATGTGGCCACGTCCCTTGGGCTTTTCCCCAGGATTTTGTTTGTTTGTTTTTTGTATTGTTTTGTTTTTCAGTGAAAAGCTGGGTGGTTTTCCTCAGCCTTAACTGCTCAGGCAATTCTATCAAATCTTAAAAGACCAGGTCCCAAATCACCCAATCTCCAGTCCTGAAGGTCCTGAGACCTTGCTAAGCATTTCATGGGCTACCTACCTATACAGACCCTCCAAATCCAACATGTCTGAAATCAAATTATTTTTCATCTATTGTCTCTCACACAGGCAGTGAGCTCATTACTATCCCGTCACCTACACTCAGAAAGCTGATACCCACCTGGGAATCCTGGGAGTTTCTCCCGAATCCCCAGACCCACTCCCCAATCCATTAGGATCTTGGCTATTACTGCCCTTTCTCCTAAATTCAGCCCAGTTCACACACTTGTCATCCTCACTGTCATCTGTAGTGTTCTACTGCTTCCCCCTCCCCCCAGTACAAATGGGAATTGAGCTAAGTTTTTACACAGGCTAAGCAGGGCAAGTGTTCTTTCTAAACTTCGGTTCCTCTGGGAACAGATGTAAGGGACTTTTCTTCTTGAGTGACACTTAGCAAGGGGTCCATGCTCACTCTATTCTCTTACACCCTCCATTCCAACCAGAATGGTCCCCTTCCACCCTCTTCTTGCTTCCAACCTGGTCATAAAAGCTTCAAAAGCTGCTCACACAGTGACCCTGGGCAAGGGGATCCTTCTGCTGAAATCCTATCCATCACCACAAGCTGGCTCTGGGTTCCTATTCTCCCAGAAGCCCATTCCTGTTTCCCCCATGTTATATCCTAAAAGGAGGAGGCATTAAAGTCAAACAAATGTAGAAAGCTCAGTCCTACAAGTTTAACGAGTCCAGCCTTTGTTACAGGGTTTTACAGAACCTTTTACAGGCTAATGTGATAGCTAGTCTCTTGCTAACTTAATTATGAAATCATCTTTTAATTGTATAGTAGATAATGGTAGACTCTGGAAATCAGACTCCCTGATGCTATGGGCTTAAATTCTGACTCCATCAATGGCTGGTTTTCACTTATATGAAATAACTATAATAAGCTGGCCTGCGTCACAAAGTTATGAGCACTGAGTGAATTCACATATGGTACCTTGCACCTATCAAAGCTTCCTGAAATGGGAAAGAATAGCAGTAATACAAGTTCCACAGAATCAAATGTGGTAGCACATGAGTTAATTCCAGCACTGGGAAGGCAAAGGCAGTGGATCTCTATGAGTTCGACGCCGGCCAGGTATACATAGCAAGCGCCAGGCCATCCATTCAAGGCTACATAATGAGATCCTGTCTCCAAAAAAAAAAAAAAAAAACTAAAATAGTTTTGCAGTTCACAACATAGGGAAAAGCATCCTATGGCCCTTCTCACTTGGCACTTAAGATTCATTTCACTTGGCAACCATTTTTCCATCAAAGCAGGGTACCATGCAGAGCCTGTAGTAGAAACTTGGCCTATATGCTCTGATGATGACAACACGTAGTGTGGGTTGATAATACTCAAATGCTAGGAGGAAGTATTCAGTATGGCACCATGGATGGGTTGAGTTGGAGCCCAGTGAGGGACAAACTTTCAGACCTCGAAGGAATAAGGGATCAGCAAACTAGAAGGGAAGGAAGAAGCAACAGTTGCCAGGCAGAAATGAAAGAGAAAGTGTGAGATCGAGAGTTTCTGGGGGTCACCTGACAGAGCCTGACTTCTCAGGAGAAAGAAGTCATACCTAGATATGATCTCCCCACACCCTGCTCCTCCAAACTCTTCAGATTGTCTTTTCACTTTGGGGGGGACCCCAGGGCTTTGGGAAGTTTCTAGATGGAACTAAAAAGGAAGCTGGCACCTTGGTCCTCCTGGGAGTGTCTCAAGCCTCTTTGGTCACCATGGAGATAAGTTGCCTCTGGCCTCAGAGACTCCCCCAGGGCAGGAGGCCCCTCACCCACAACTTAACTTCCCTCAGGCACAACCAGAGACAGAGAAGACCCAGGAGAGCAAGAAGTGAGAGACGGAGGGAGAGAGAGAGCTAGCTGGCAGTCCTGGCTAGGGTAAGGTGAAGGAAAGGGAGGGAGGTGGCTGTGGACAGGAGGCAGAGCTGGGACACCTCATCCTACGACAAGGGCTCACTCAAGCTCAAGCACGAGGGTATGAGGTGGGCCTCTCTCAGGTCCCTCCCTCTCCGGAGCCTGGGTGATCACAGGGCAAGGCCAGCTAATTGCTGAGTTGTTGGTGTGATAGAGGCTGGGAAAGGGACTTGGGGGAAGATCTTGCCCTGAGGGAAGGTGGATGGTGTAATGAAAAGGTTCTCTGGCTTTACCTGAGGCAGGAAGGCAGACAGCCACCCCACACAGGTGCTCTGGTATCTCTTAGAAGCTACTCCATGTAGGCAGATGGAAAAAAAAAAACTGTCTTGGATCAGGGAGACAGCCTCTCATAAACATGGGCCGAGGGAGCACGCTACCTCCTCCATTTGAAAGTTGAAACTTTCCCCAGACATGGAAATGGGTGTTGGGGTAGGCAGGGGATGATAGGCTAAGATAGGGCTTGAATAAAATAGGTGGGTCTAGGGATCGGGGAGGGATAAAGGGGTAGACATGGTGAAATCAAGGCAGGATTTGAGAACAAAGCTACTCCAGTCTCTCTCGCTGCTTCTCTCAGTTCCAAGAAAATAAGAAACCAAAACTCCAAAAATAGAGAACTTTATTGTGGGGCCACATGAATAGGGCTGGGGTAGGGGATGTGAAGCCAGCCCCTGGGGCCTGGGGATGAGGAAGAAGTTAATACACAGTACATATAGAAGGCACAAGTGTGGGGGGGTTGCCCCCTCCCCGGCAGAGTCCCCAACCAGATTCTAGGTCTTCCGTGTCCCCTCCAAAAAAGCACCTATATAACTGATCTCCAATAGAGACCCAGGTTTGGAGTGGTCTTCTCCCTATCCACCTGTGCCCTTCTGTCTCCAAACCTATTCACCTGCCCATCAGCTGCACCTGAAAGATCCAGAAACTGGTTCAACATACTGGGATCTGACAAGTCACAGACTTCTCCCTTGTAGGGAGGGGCAGGGAAGACATGAGGAAGCCCTCTATCCGTTTCCACTCAGCCTAACCCTCCTTATCTGGGCAAGGCAGCAGGGTCCTTAGTTGAGGCCTCAGTGCCCCGAGATCAGTGTTCCCACCTCCCGCAGTTAGCTCAGGATGCTCCCACAAGATCTAGTGGATCGTGGCAGGCAAGACACACCTGCTTTATCACTCCCACACCTCGGTCCAGATGGCCCCGTGGTAGGGGTGGGATGGGGGCTGGGGCGTGCTAAGCCGAAAGGGCTGGCCTACCTGCTTGCTGGGGTATTTGGGGGGGTTGGTGCGATAGCTGTAGTCGGAGTACTGCTCGGAGCCCGTGGACGTGGTGTCCCCAGTGCCCACAAATGTGTTTGCAGGCGGCAGGTCCTGTACCACCTGGTGCTTCTTGGAGGCCGAGGGTGACTGGGGTTGCAGCTGGATAGAAGGCAGTGGGGAGTTGGAGCGGTAATGGCGGCCCAAGTCGGGGCTGCCTGGTGGGTAGTTGAGGGGTAGGTGGATTCGGGGACTGTCTCCGGGGGCATCGCTCATTAGGTTGAACTTGAGGGACTTCTGCAGCCCAGTGTCATCTTCATCCTCCACTGGCTTCACAGGTTTCGGCGACTTGCTTTTCTTCCCCTTGCTCTTGCTTCCCTTAGCAGCTTTGCCGCTGGGCTTGGGGGCGTACAGGTCCTTAGTCTCCTTCTTACCAGCCTGGTAGCCACTCTTGGCCTCCCGCTGCCGGCAGTAGCGCACGAGTACTGCCAGGGCGATGAGTAAGGCGACAGCCACCACACCGGCTACAACACCGAAGAGGATGTTGCCACGCTGCTTGGAACGCTCATATTCTGGATCCCCAGCGATGTCAATATCCAGGGGCGTGTCCAGGCTATGGACAAGGAGGGTCTCTAGCAGCGTGCGATTGGCTAAGGTCTCATTGACGTAAAGGTGGACCAAGGCTGTGCCATAGCGCGGGGGCTTGCCACGGTCGCTGACCTTCACCACGAGGCGGTGTAACCCGTGGTGGCGCCGTTCAATTTCTTTCTCCAGTGTGATGGCACCTGAATGTGATCCAATCTGGAAGAGTCCATAAGGGTTGCCGCCAGCGATGCTATAGGTCAGCTCGGCATTGATACCAGAGTCAATGTCCTCCGCTGTCACCTGGCTGACTGTCTCACCAAGACGTGTCTGCGGGGTCAGCAGTCGGTGAGATGTGTTGGAGGGGGCGGTGATAAAGGGTGCATTGTCATTCTCATCCAACACATTGATGGTGACACCGACATACGCCGAACGCGGTGGGACCCCGCCATCTACGGCCTTCAGTTGGAAGGTGTAGGTACTCTGTTGCTCCCGATCAAAGCTCAAACTGGATAAGATGGTGCCCGTGCCATTCTGGATAACAAAGTCACCATTGTCCTGCTCTACCGAGAGCTGCACCCGGGCATTCTCCCCCTTGTCTCCGTCAATGACAGTCACCATACCCACTGGACTCAGCGCTGGCATGTTCTCCATCACTGAGAAGTTGTAGCCACTCAGCATAAATTTGGGATCATTGTCATTACAGTCAAGCACATTGACAAGGACTGTGGCTGTGCCCTGAAGGCTGGGACTGCCCCTGTCGGCTGCGACCACCTTCAGCTCATAGCTGTCTCTCTGTTCCCGATCCAGTGATGTCTTCACCCGGATCTCTCCATTCTCCGGCGAGATAGTGAAGAGCCCTTGGGCCGCTGGCTCAGGTTCCAGAGAGTACACCAGCTCTGCGTTAGAGCCAGAGTCGGCATCACTGGCAGTGACCTCGGCCACCACTTCACCAGGCTTGTTGTTTTCTGGAAAGGCAACTTCAGTGATGCTCTGGGTGAAGACCGGGGCGTTGTCATTGACGTCTACCACCTGCACCTTGAGAGAGTTGGTGCTGGACAGTGGAGGGTTGCCGGAGTCCACAGCCACGATCTCAATGGTGTAGTCTTTGACTTTCTCATAGTCAAGAGGGGTGGTGGTCTGCAGAAAATACTTCTTCTTGCTGTCGCTGCCTGTCTCGCTGGCCTGGCGTAGCTGGAAGGGCACATCACCTGCTACTACACAGGTGACAGCTGCATTCTCTCCCTCATCTCGATCAGATACCTGCACCAAGGCCACAGCGGTCTCCTCTGCCACGTCCTCTGATATGTTAGCCATTCCATCTTGATGAGTCACCAACCCTATGCCTCGGATCTCAATGGTCGGGGCATTGTCGTTCATGTCTTTCACAGTCACAACTACCTGGGCACGGGCACTCTTGGGGTTGGCGCTTCGGTCCTTGGCAAGCACTGAGAAACGCAGAGTGCTTAGATCCTCACGATCCACGGGGCCCTGGACGGTGATAAGTCCAGTGTTTCTGTCTAGTCTCAAAAGGCGCCTGACAACCTCAGGTGCCTGGTGGAACGTATAGTCAATCTCCGCATTGGCACCTTGGTCTGAGTCATTAGCTTTCACCTATAGGAAACAGGGACAAGTTAGTAAGCTAAGGGGCACGTGCTGCTAAAGTTCTTTCCTACAGGCACATCAATGATGCTAACTTAGCGCCCTTTCCAAAAGTGGCACATGGTACAGTCTTTCCCCTAGGCCTGGCACTATGGTAGACATTGCTAATCTATTTTCCTAAAGAGCCTAGATGCAGCTTGCAAATCCTTCTGCATCACCAGGACTGGGCAGAATGATATTCTACTCTTCATTTGAACCAGTCCACCTAAGCACAGAGATGAGGAGCTAACAAGCATTTCAGACAAATGAACTGCCCCTCCCTCCAGCCTTCCTAAAGGATGAGAAAAGGCTGGAGTGGAGATGGTGGACATGCATGCACTTATGTACATATCCTGAGTGCAAGCATGTGACATACATACACACAAGCATGTGACTGTAGGCTGTGAATTTATTTGAGTTGGAGAAGGTGTGCTTGTTCATGTGTGTGCTCACATCAATGGAGACCCCCCATGCCCAGCTAGAGGCCCCAGGTGAGGGGATTTCTATTGAAAGCAGCCAGGTAGAGATACGGGTCAGAAAGAGCCCAGCAGGCCCAACCCAGCCACTGCTGTCAAACTGGGGAAACCTGTTTCTGCAGCTCCTTAACTGTTGTCTGCTGCTGGCAAGGCACCAGTGGAGGAATCTGGCCTGAGCCTGAGGCCAGAAGGGAGGGGTTGGTGCAGGCCACAGAGCCTGCTGGCAGCGGGCTGGGCTTCCAGCACCAAACAATGAACTGCCTGTCCCTTTGCAGTGGGTACGCCCTCCCACACCAATGCCGCCCTGCACTGAGACCAAGTCTATACAAACATGGGTGGTAATGGAGCAACAGAAGCCAGGTGGGAATGGCCATGAGGTACCACTGGTGAGGGGTTGGAAGTATTTACATCCAAATAGTATGTAATGAAGTGTGTGTGTGTGTGTGTGTGTGTGTGTGTGTGTGTCAGGGGAGAGGGTGGGAAGGAGGAGTAGACATAATTTGGCAGAGCCTTTAAGGAGCAAAATGAAAACCTTGAGTTCAAATTCCAGCTCTACTGCTTTCCAATTGATTATATGGCTTTGGGCCAATTATTTAATATCCCCATGCCTTACTCTACAAATACATAAAATGGGGACGAATAATAGAACGTATTTAAGACTGTGAAGAAGGTCAAATGGGATAATGTAGAGAAATACCTAATATTGCCTAGAACATGGCAAGTGTTCTTAAGTAATTCTTCTTTCCTTTTGATCTGTCAATCCTTCATTCATTAATTTATCCAGACATCTGTTTCTAAGAAATTCAATTACAGTGCTGAGCACTATACCTAGAGGCCCTCACGCCAATGTTGGACTTCTGTCCTTCTCCTTAGGAAGGGGACTCCATCTATTCTTGTCAAGGCTTTTCTACAGAGGAGACTCCTGGACAAGGGTTCCCGGCAGCTCTGGTGTCCCTTTGAACCTCCCTCCCCCCCAAAACAACAACAACAACAAAAATAGGGTTTCTCTGTGTGGCTCTGGCTGTCCTGGAACTCACTCTGTAAACTCAGAGATCCTCCTGCCTCTGCCTCCCACGTGCTGGGATTAAAGGCGTGCGCTACCTCTGTCTCTTCACACCTTTGAAGGCAAACCTCTAGCTTTTCCCCTGCCCAACCCCATTATGTCCATCATCAGCTCTCTGGCGGTGATGGACAGCTCTCCCACGGCCTTCCTGTCTCTAGACTGGCCACCTCATTTCTTAGCTATCTCTTTCCCCCACCTCTCATCTTTTTTCTTTCTATGACTCCTAGTTTTCCACTCTTGCTTTGTTCTAACTCTGCCTCTTTCCTATCCACTCTTCAGTACTGCGAACCTCCAAGGACTCTGTGTTTCCTGTGTCATCTCACTGAGATGATGTAAAAGACAGACTACAGGACATGAGCTAAGGTGGGCTCTGACCTCCGGCAAGTTTAGAAATCTCTAAGGGCTCAGCTTCTTGTCTATAAAATGGGAATAATGCTCGCTTACCTTGTACTATAAGGATTAAATTATATAATGCACATAGTGCATTTAGAACAGCGCCTGGCACCTAGGTTATTATTATTCACTCTTCTGAATGGCTGTCTCTCTATTCCTTCTCAGCCTCATTTCTATATTCTCGTCCACCAGCCTCTAGGAAAGATAAAAACTGCCACCCACTCACTTTGGCTCCTGGACTCAGAACGAAGGGTCTCTCAGGTTGGGTAATGGTGTCCAGACTGCTGAACTCTCTTTGGTTTTGCTTACTTCATGGACAGAGAGAGATAGCTTCAGTCCATGGGGAAGGAGAAAGAAGATGGGGCTGGCAGAAGGCCAAGGGCTGAGATGACAGTGGGAGATACACCCACCTGTCTGCAGGGACGCTTCTCTGCTCCCTCCCAGGCCCCAGCCCCACCAAGCTGCTGCCCAACCCCTGGGGCAGTTCCCATGAAGAAGGGTGCTGAGAACTTTCAAAGAGTTACTGGCCCCTCTGCAACCATCTTAAACACTACATACCAACGGTACCCCATGGCTGGGGAAGGAGTCTATGAGATTTGTTGAAAGCGAGGAGCCTCCTGGCTGACATAATCTCAGGACTTTGTTGGGCAGGGGCACAATGAGGTGCCTTGAGCTGAAGCAAAAATCTCACCCAGCTAAAGGGACCTGCTCCTGGGTAGAAGGATGGATACTCTCGCAGCAGGAGAGGACCTACTGGGTAAGAGATTAATTCCTTGATCCATTCTGGGCTAAGAGAGGGCACTCCCTGAGCCTGGAGCAATTTCACTTCCCAGAAGTTTCCTTAAGTTGAAACTCATTCGGAGGTATGAGGCTCTTAAGATGCTCTGTCGCTGTCATCTAAGTAGTTTGACAGTGGAAGAAGGTACCAATTGTTGAGGTGGAGGAGAGGAAGTGGGTGAAAAATTCTGCTTTGGCTGGGCCTGGGGAGAAGGAAAGGCTAGCCCCACAGCATACTGTTTTGTTATTTCGCTAAATGAAGAAACCTTCCACCTGCTTTTGACGGATCCCATCTCTAAAGGTGGCTTACCCTGACATGTTAGATGGAGTGGACCTCTCACCTGGATGACCGAGTGGCCAATGGGACTATTCTCAGACAGCTCGGCTTCGTAGGTAGGCCTCTCGAACTTGGGAGCGTTGTCATTTGTATCAAGCACAGTGACACGAAGCAGGGCGCTGCTGGCACGTGGAGGACTGCCGCCATCCTGTACCTTGATGGTGAGGTCGTAGGAGTCCCAACGTTCACGGTCCAGGTTGCCCATGACAATGAGCTGTGGCTGCTTCTCCTCCTGGTCCTCGGCCACCTGCAGTCCAAATAGCTCCTGGGCCTCAGGCCCAGCCTGCAGCTCATAGGATGCTACGCCATTGGGACCAGCGTCTCGGTCTGTGGCCAGTGGGATGGGGAAGAGCGAGCCGATGTTGGTGTTCTCGGGGATAGCCAGGGTAATGACTGGTGAGGCAAAGTTCGGCGTGTTGTCATTGATGTCTTGCACCTCTATCTGGCCCTCTAGCAGCCGGGGGCTGCCGTTCTGCATGAGGTCCGTGATTGACACCTCAAACTCCAGGATACAGGGATTCCCAGGGATCTGGTTCTGGCATTCACGGAGCCCCTCTCGATCAATGGAGGTCTCTGTGGTGAAAATGTCTCCAGTCTTGCCATCCACTCGAAGATATGGAGCACCTACCTCTAGTGTATACAGATGACCCACGTCTGGCAAACCGTAGTCAGCGGCAAGGCTCCCAATGAGGGTGTTGGGCGGCTGTTCCTCTGGCACCTTGTATACTACCTGGGTGGTATGGCTGGCAGATGGAGCCAATAGGAGCAGCAGTGCCAGCAGTAAGGGGGGCAGCAGCAACCGCTGCCCCCCAGGCCCTGGGCTGGCCCTCAGAGGCCCCATCCTGGCAGGCTCCAGAATCGGGAGAACTACAAGAAGACACAAAGTAGAGGCCATCAGCTATGAAGAAGAAACTGACTCCGAAGGCTGCCAGAGCCTTCCCCCACTCTCCCTCTCCCACTGATACACCACTCTCCCACAAGGAAAGTCAATCCTAGCCCAGGACTGTGATTCCAGAACCCAGAGCCTCACCCACAGTGAGGAGCAGCAGCTGTGTATGATCCAGCTGGAGAAGTTGATAAACTGACAGGCAGGTCTACAGCAGCTCCTGCCCATGGCACGCCCTTACCCAGCTGACTTCTCTGGTACCGCCCCCCCATCCTCTTTCAGCTCTAAGCTTTGCATAACGCCTCCTTCTCACCAGCATCTTGCCTTAGTCACCCATGGTAATTACCCTGATACTAAGATAGGGAGCAAAACCAAGTGGAAGGGTTAGGCCTGGGACTTCTCCAGTTGGAGCACTCCGCCCCACATCTATAGTACTAAGCAGCATGCATTCACACCTCAGACACCCCAGACCCTGAGAATCATTCCCACACTTCTCACTCATGCTAGCTGGAGGAAGAGTATCTCATGTGTATGAGGTATTATATCCCAAATCCTCCGTTTTTTGACAAACAGCGTCCACAACACCCAGTGTTCCCCAATCCCACAATTGAATGCCAATATCTTGTGAAAATGGTTAGCGGCAGGGCTGGGGAGATGCTCAGTGGGTAAAGACACCGGCTGCCAAGCCTGAAGACCTGTGTTCAGTCCCTAGGACCCACATCAGGAGAGAACTGGCTCTTGTAAATTATCCTCTGACCCCCCAAATGTTTTCTGATATGCACCCCCTCCAAATAAATAAAATAATAAAAAGAATTTTTTAAAAAGAAAATGCTAAAGTTGAATAATAGGTGTTAGTCCTCCCTGACTTCCCCACAAATGTGCCTACACACACACACACACACACACACACACACACACACACAGGGTTCTCAGCACTCCTTGCTACCTGCTGCCAATGGGCAGGTGTGTGGAAGGAGTGGAAGTCAAGATTGGGGTTAGGAGTGACTGACCCTCAAATTGGCATTGGGAGCTGCCCTGGCCTGTCCTTAGCAACAGAGAACCCAGCAGGTCTAACTGGGCCAGAGCTTCAATGACACCATCAGCCCTTCCCTGGTCCACCCCCTCTGCTCTCCAGATGATCATCTGCCTCCTGGTTTATTTTATTCTATTTTTTTCCCCAGTGCTGAGAATTGAGCACAGTGCACTGCACAAGCCAGACAAAGGGTCTACCACTGAGCCACATTCCCAGACCCTGTCTTTCTTTAGACAAAGTCTCACTAGGTATCCCAGGCTATCCTTGAACTCCTGACTCAGCTTTCAGAATGATGCTGGGATCACAGATGTGATCCATCACACCTGGCTTTGGCTCCTCTTTGACCTTATTCCTGCAGACATCCAGAACCTACTCATTCCTTCCCCACCTCTAACTAGTCCAGTGTATCTCTTTGGGGGGGGGGGAGTTTCGAGACAGGGTTTCTCTGTGTAGTCCTGGCTGGCCTCGAACTCAGAAATCCGCCTGCCTCTGCCTCCCGAGTGCTGGGGTTAAAGACATGCGCCACCACTGCCCGGCTAGCCCAGTGTATCTCATGACCCTCCTCTCTGCCACCCTCAGAGCCTTCCAGGAAGGGCTTGCTGTGAACACTCTAGACTACAAGTTGCACCACCATTACCATGATAGCTGCCTCTTTCGTCACTCTGTTCTGAGGCTGTCCACCTGCCCATGTTATCAGACCTGTCAGTACAGTCCTGGTCATTGGTCTCTTCATCCCCTCCCCCCCACAAAAAAACCCTCAACCATGGTGAACCCTTCCTCTATTCTAATCCCAAGTCTCTGCCCAGCATTTCTGTAGGGAAGGAGGAGTCTTCATGTTCCATTTGTTTTCCCCATGCCTTTCATTTCTATCCCAGGCCTGACACTGATCATGCCCATCCCACTGAAGACAGGTTCTGCCTCCTCTTGCAACCCTACAATGCCTTCCTAAGCTTCTCCAACCCACAGTGACCTCTCCTCCTCCAGCTCACAGCCACTTATTGTCTATTCCAATCCTAAGGCAATGAATCACTGGGCTGCCCCGGACACCGCCCGGCCCTGTTTGTTCAGCTATAGTATTGGACACCTATTCTTGTGTTCTCTGTCTGCCCCAGGAAGAAGACGCCAGACATTCCAAAGGGGCAAGAGTTCACAGTCTCACTCATCCCCCTCACTCCCTACCCTACTGCCAAAGCTTGGTAAAACTGGTATATGGTAGGTGGTCACTTACATACTCAACAAATGAATAGTAGTCACTTAAAATGTGCTAGGCTGTGTCCTGAGCACAGCACTAAAGACTGGGCCTGTCTGCTGTGACACTGGCTCTAGTTCAGTGACTTTCAGTTTGCTGGGTTACCTCTGTGTACCCATTTGGCATATGTAAGACAGAACCTGGGGTGTGACTTCAGCCCCAGCCGGGTGTGTGACTTCAGCCGGAGCTGAGCTGTCTACTTCCTTGAGCAAACAATGCAAAGCCTCAATTTTTTTCATCTGTCAAATGGAGACGATACCATGTATTTCCTAGTGGGTTTGAGTTCATGTAGGCTAAATGTTTATAACGATGTAAGCACTCAACAAATGGTCTTTTCTTTCAAAGCACTTAGCACATTTGTAGTTACTGGTCTATTTGGAAAATTGACTAATGTTTATCTTTCCTACAGGACTATGAGGAGAGAGCATTTCTTGAGGCAGGGTCTCATACACTGGAACTCAGGCCATCCTGGAATTCAGGACATGTAGTCTAGGCTGGCCTTAAACTGGAGCCTCTTGAGAGCTGAGATTACAATTATAACCCTGTAATTGTTTACTGTGTCATCTAGCATTGGACACAACACATAGTAGGCCTGAAGTAAATGATTCTTGTGTAGTGGGGCTCATTTTAGTTCCCTGGGTTTAGCTCTTGATGGCCTTGGTCAACAGCTGATTCACTTGCCTGCTTGCCAATTCCCTAGGAATCTACTGGGATAAAATGCAAATCTGCATTCAGAGTCAACTCTGTAATAGATGCTCAGCAAATGTTCACCAAATGTACTGATTCCCTGCACAACTCAAGTCTTGGAGAACTACACAAGGTCAAGCAGGATTTTTCTAGGAACATGTCTGTTCACAAACTTAGGTGGCAAATTGAAGGGTCTGTGGTCTGACAAAGCCAGGGTGATTTTGATTTATGGCCATTTTGATGGCTAAATACTATGCCTCTCACTTGGGGCTCTCTTCCTATCTTGGAATCACAACCTGAGACCCAAAACCGTCAGTCCTCCCAGGCCCACTTCCCTTTAAGACCTTGCTTTGCCTTTAACCAGCTACAGTCCAGCAAGGCTTTTCATTGGGTAAGGCACAATCCAAGGAAGTTCTGGGGTTGGGGTGTTAAGAGAGGGTTGTCCAGAATGGGGACAAGTGTTAGGAGGGTTTAGGTCCTTGAAGT
The DNA here is from genome assembly GCA_019843965.1 of Rhynchomys soricoides. NCBI lineage: Eukaryota > Metazoa > Chordata > Mammalia > Rodentia > Muridae > Rhynchomys > Rhynchomys soricoides. The sequence continues at coordinate 2,770,445 of JADRCH010000225.1, read as the reverse complement.
ACTTGGAGGATTCTTCCAAAATAAGGATTAACTGGCCCTACCCTTAGGAATTTTGATTGGAAGGTGGGGTCTGGAGAACCCCCTGGGCAATTGTAATACAAAAGTTGGGGGAAGCAGCCGTGAGAGAACAGTTGACCAGAGCTTAAGCCATGCAGTCTATGCAGCATCACATTCCACCACCACCACCCCAACAAATTAAGGTACAACTAATGCACAGCTAAACATTTAAGTGAATCCTCTGTCGTTTGAAATTGATATTACTCATTATTATAGCGCCCTCCACAAATCTCTTTTTTTCTGTGTTTCAAGACAAGGTTTCTCTGTGTAGCCTTGGCTCTCCTGGAACTCAATCTGTAGATCAGGTTGGCCTTATCTCAGAGATCCATCTGCTGCTGCCTCCTGAGTGATGGGCTTAAAGGTGTGCCCACCATGCCCCATCCAGACTCAAAACTATATTAAACACTCTAGGTCACAAACGGTATGAAAAGGCGGGATCTATGAAAGAGCATCTCTTCCCATCTTAAAGACTGGATTTGGGAAGACTCAACAGAAACCTGAGGCTGAAGTGTGGCATTCCCTACAGTTACTACCTCTCACTCAGCCCTGGATTGCCAACCTGGCCTGACGAGGAGGGAACCTAAGCTCTCAGCCATTTGCAGCTGTAGAGTCACGTGGCCTGCCAGGAAGGGCCGGGAGAAGCAGTAAAGAGGCCTTTCCACATCCCTACCCCCAACACTACTGAACTTTGTCCCAGGCGGTTGGTATGAGGAGTCATTAGTCTCAGGCGGCGCCTTTGAAGCAATTAGTACCTTATCTGCCTGGGCTGCCTTCCTAGGCAAGGGTGCCTCTCCATCCAGTGACATGGGTGCCCAAGACACTGACAAGACAGGTCCTAAGTAGAGAAAGGCACACTGACCCGTCCCCATCAGAGATCGAGGAGCCAAAAACCATCAGAGGTGTGGGAGTGAGGGCCAAGGGGACAAGAGTCCTGAAAGGCCGAGGAAATCCCATCTTATGTCAACATCTGAGACACTCCAAGTCTGAGGACAGGTGAGGGTTCACTTGGAACCTTTGGTCCACACCACTTTGGGACCAAGGTTCACTTCTTGCTGGATTCTGTGCAAAGAGCTTTCACTGTTCAGTGAGTAGGTCAGCTCTGAAGCCCCCGACCCCCACACCTGCCCCAGCACCATTACACAACAGTCACTGGTGCTGCAAGCTCAAAACAGGAAAATTACAAAGGGACCATCTGAGAGCCTGGGCGGAGGGTAAGCAAGCAGAGCTGCATGGGGTGGAGCTGCTCAGGGGCTTCCCACTGAGAGCAGTACAGTTCCGCTTCCCTATCTTCCAGAACCCACTATTAGCCTCTGCAGGCTTCCAGGCACCTGCATTCTTGAACCAGATTGCTGAGTTCAAACCCTCACCCCAACACTTCCCAGTTGTGTGACCTTATTTCTGTATTATCAAATGGGGATTGGGGAACCTGCCTCTTGGACAAGCAAGATGGCTCAGTGGATAAAGGGGCTTGTCCCCAAGTCTGATGACCGTAGTTTTAATTCCTGAGGCCTACAGTGAAAGGAGACAACTGACCTCTGAAAGTCATTTTCTGACCTCCAAATGTATGTGTGCACACAGATAAACTAAATAAATAAAGGTAATACATTAAAAAAATCTGCCTCTTGAAGTTATTTGGGAGAACTAAATGAGATCAGATACACTGTAAGACAGATTAGATATTTAAGTCTTCCAACCCTGTGATAAAGTATTTTACTCCACCACTCGGCACATAGTAGGTGCTCTCTGGCTCAATGAATCAACGAACGAATATGCTAGCCTATGAAAGAAAAGACAGTGTGTGTTCAACTACTGCACCCATAATAGGCACCAGGAAACAGGATCTTCTCAATACATTGTTTAACAAAACCCATCTCTGCAACACCAACTACCTTTGTTCCTGTCAGCGGCACCTCTCACCCCACATCAGAACCAGAACCCGGATTCCCTCTTAGCTCCTCCCCACTCAAGCAGGCCCCATTCCACACAGTGTCTCTTGCCCAGCTCTCTGCAGAAGCACCCAGAGCTGCGAGATACTCTTTTACAGCTAGTGCCTTCTAATACAGAACTAGAGATGAGAGAATAGGAGACGACTAGATGAGGCTGCTCCAGAGCCCCTACCCTGTTTTTCCGTCCCTTCTGAGGTTTCGTAGATTCTCTCCTGAAACCCATCCTCTGCCCTAGCCTAGTTATTACCGGTACCAACACCACCGCGGACCCCCCTACTCAAGAAAGTAGCACCCAGGTGCTCTCACACACTAGACCTCTATGGAAGCCACAAATACCTTCTGGGTTGTACAGGTCCAGGCAGCTCCTGAGGGCTGACCGAGGGCAGGTGCTGGAAGAAGCACCGCGCCTTCCAGTTCTAAGTCCTGGGTTTACCCAGTATGAGCAGTCCTAGTCCTCACCTTCTCGGTCAGTGAGCACTCTCCGCACACACCCAAGCACGCCCGAGCGCCTCCTCCCAGAGGACGCCTAGTGTGTGCGCGTGTGTGTTTGTGTGTAGTGGGGGACGACGGCCGCTCCTTAGATTTTGGTCGCCATCCCCGCCCCCACCAGGGTGACGCCTGGCCTCCTGGAGCCCAAGGTGAGACTAGGTGAGGCGCAGTATAGTAAGAACTCTCTTAGGCCAGGCGGCCACTTGCGTCCCTCGCCTTCAGGACCGCCGCGGGGAATCCCTCCTTTCCCGCATCTCCGGCCTCCGCCTAGGTCCCCCACAAGCCGGCGCCGGCGGGAGCAGCGCAGCGGGCGCCGGGAGGGGGGCAGGGAGGAAGCCGGCGCCGGAATCACAAAGCCGCGAGCCTGGCCGGGCGGGGACATTCTCATAAAAGCGATCCTCTCAAGGCGGCAGAAACGAGGTACTTGCCCTGCACTCAGTCCTCGTTGGCCTCAGCGTCACTCGTTCTTCCTGCTGAAGGAATAGTTACCCTCACTGTTGGGGAAACTGAGGCTAGAAGCCTCAACTACCGGAGAGTGGCCGGAGGAAAGAACGAGAGTCCTATTCGCCTATCAGTTTTTCTTCTGCGCATGCTGCGGTCTCCATTCTGGCCCCGGGGCTTTGTCGGTACACCGGACTGGCCTGCAACCGGGCCCGGGTACAGGGCACCCAGGTATGCGGGACCTAGGTGTGCTAGAGACCCAGGTGGCTCGGAGGAAGCAGCTAAATGGCCCGGAAAAGGTTTCAAACAGCTTCTCTAGTATTGTGCAAAGGGATCTAGGGCCACACAGCTCCAGGGTGGCGGCATGGCGCGGCCTGTCAGGTCCAGCTTGTTCCCGGAATACCCAGCCGGTCAGGCCCCGGAGTGGAAGTGGGGGGAGGTGTCGCGGAGAAGCCGGTCTGGCCGGCCCGGGGGCTCCGGCTGTGCCGATATTTACAATAACAAAGTCCCGATTGAGGTGACAGGGCTCTGGGAGCTCTCTAGGAGATCCTGGAGGCTTCTCCCGAGGGAATCTAGCCAGGGAGAGCGGAGTGTGGTGTGTGTGCGCGCGCGTGTGTATGTACGCGCGCGCTGCAGAGTGTAATGTGACACTGTTGGTGTAAGGTGTGTGTGACAACCAGTGTTAAGATGCTTGAACAGAAGCAGTGGATTCTGTTTGTGAGGAGCTGCTGTAGGTACCTCTCTGCTAGGGTGTGTGATATCAAGGCGTGTTCTGAGACACTGGGTTGTGTATGTGTGGGTGCAGTAGAGAGGGGCAAGCAAGACCTGTGCTGTATACCTATGTCCTAGCCAAGGAGTGGGCAACCATTTATGTTAGGGTGTGTTCCTTCAGTGGTATGTGGAGAGAGCTAGATTTTGAGCGTTCATCTGGCGAACCGAGGCAGTTATATTCGTACACGGAGGCACGAGGTTGTGTTTGTGTGTCTGGCATTGCTCAGTATCACACCCGATCGTGTTGTAGCTATCTATGGCCACGGGTTGTGTGTCCCCGCTGCTGATCGTGCAGGCGCCGAAGCAGATTCTGAGCTGTGACTGTGCCCCAGTGGGCGCTGGTGTGCTGGAGGTATGTCTGTGCTCACATATGTACGGATGAATGTATGTGTGTATGTGTCTGTGAGGTGGCTCTTCCAGGTGCCCGCGACGAGCTGGAAGCGCCTGAGTGATCTGAGCAAATCGCCCAACAAGTGTGTGTGTCGTGGATAATGTTCCTAGCTTCCCTGGTCCTCCGGCAGCCCCCGGCTGAGCTGAGGGCCTTGCGCTTCCCCGAAACCTTCTCCATTCGGCGCGCTCCTGGAGTCTCTCATCCCCGCGGCTTGGAGCGCGCCCGGGTGCGGACGCCGGGGCTGGGGTCCAACTCGGCACCCCCTCCCTCCTCTCCGCTTCTTGCAGTGGACCTTGGAGGCCAGGGAGCCCCAGCCGCAACCCCCCACTTGGTGTCCCAGCGGCCTCAGCCTCAGTCCCGGAGCGCTAGGCATCGACAGGGCCCCGATCTCCTCGCTCCACCGAGCGCCCCTCCCTCAACACCCGCCGGCCATGGCCGCTCTGGGCCCCGAGCCGCCGCCGCCAGATCCTTACCCGCCTCGGGGCAGCACCGGTCGCCCGCCCCGCTGTCCGTGAGCCGCCGCCGGCCCCGGCGCGGGCTGCGGCTCTACACGGCTGGGGCTGGCGCTGCGGTTCAGGCTCCGGCTCCGGCTGGCTGTGGGCGCAGCAGCCCGGCGGCTTCGCGTCCTCGCCGCGCTCCCGCTCCGCTAGTGTGTGAGGCGGCAGCGGCGGCGGCGACGGCGGCGGAGCCAGCAGAGAGCGGAGCGCACAGCCGGCCCGCCCCCTCCCTCCCCCTCCCTCCCGGCCTGCCCGCCCTCCTCCCGTCCCCCCACCTTCGGCCGGGAGGTGGAGCCCGGACCGCTCTGGTCCCGCTGGGAGGGGACCCTGACCACCGCGCCCCCAAGCCAGCGTCCCCTCCTCTTACGCTGCCCCCCACTTGCTTAAGACCGACTGCACAGGCTTCCTTTTCCGCTCTTCACCTTACACTCATCCCAGCCAAGCCTCCATCTAGGACTCCTTCGGAATTGCTCTCTCCTGCCTCAAACACCTGTCCCCTACTCTGCCGTCTGGGAAGTCAAGGCATGGGAAGTGTCTCTTCTGGCTCTTTCTTCCTCAGCATCTTCCCAGGGGAGCTGTCTGTCCCTCCAGGCCCACCCTTTTCCCAATCAGACCCCGGAGTCTGGCTCCCGAGTGGCCCTCCCTTCTCTTTGCGCCCCCGGGGAAGTCCGCCCCTCCCCCTCCGGCCGGAGCTGCAATAGGGGTGAGATTATAAGAGGAACTGTAGAAAGGGTTAGGGGATGGCATCTTGGAGCTCTACAGTGAGGACTAGGAAGAAAATCCAGTGCGAGGATGAAATGACGCTCCTGATGTCAGTCTGTTCGAAGGGCCCCTCATCACCTGCCGCCTGGGCGGCGGAGAGCTTCTACCACGCGCTTCAGGCAGTGACTTAACACATCTCATAGAGTCAAATGGGCCTCTACTCCGTGAAGTCGCTCAGTGTCACGACTTGTGTCACACGCCCTCACTGTGCCACAAGCTCCCTGCCACACACTCGGCGAGTCACACACCGTGTCACACGCAGAGTCTCACACTCCCGTACTTGATTTCTTGCGCTCAGCTCTGGCTCTCTGGCGCCATCTTGAGGTGCTTGAGCAGCTTGGGCACTCCCTCTCGCTCAGGTTTTGGTACCCAGGCTGCCAAGTGCCCCAATTCAGTAGGACCTCCTGCCTAGTTCCGCTTTATAAGCCAAGGCTCCATGTTCCAGGTCAGACGAATGAGGAAGGTTCTCTGTAGCAAGGCCAGGTGCTGTGTATGGAAAGTGTCTGTCTATGAGACGACTGCTCTCTAGGTCTCTGCCATAACCGCTGGACACCCCCTCCCCCATTTCTGTCTCTCCCTTATTTTCCCATCTCCACCTTTCTTCTGTCTCTGTTTCTTCTGCTTTCTCCTCTTCCTAGCCTCTGGGCCTCTTTATGTGGGACATTCTTCAAGGTAGCGGTGAGCTCTGTAACTTGCTGAAGGAGCAATGGAGAACTGCCAGAGATCTTCCCGAGCACCCCACCCCACCCCACTCATTTCCCTTTCTGATCTGGACCTTCTGCTCACCCTCAACCCCAGGAACCCAACTGGGGTGCACAACAGGAGATGCAGAAAGGGTCTGTCGTTTAAGTGGCTTCTCTCTGTCCCTTGCAAAGCTCATACTCTCTCCACCATTGAACACGGCACCAAAAAGCAAATCAGTGGGCCGGAGAGAAGAAATCTTCCACAGAGGAGCTGCCCCAGCCTCCCTGCCCCCAGCATGTGCCTGCTTCCCACTGCAGCAAACCCTCCCAGGCTGCTTGCTGGGAGCCATTCAAAGGCTCCTCTGTTCTCCTCCTTTGCTCAGGGCTGAGCAGGACCAGCCGCAGAGTGGGGCAGGAAATGCTAATCTCCCAGATGTTCCCCTCCATCCTCCCTGCTCCACCACCATCAACCCAAAATCCTGCACCAACTGGTTGGAATAAACTGGGCCAAGGCAGCAATAGTAGGGTATGCTTATTATTCTTCTCTGCTTCGTATTCCTTCCTACTCCAGCTAACTGACTGTCTCTGTGGGGACCTGAGTTGGGACAGTGTAGGTATGAGTATTGGAGCTTGTTTCACCTCCACCACCCCCCACTGCCCGAAGAAGACAAGCAAGAAAGCTGAGACTTCTAGGAGGATGGCCGGGGAGTAGAGGGGGTAGCATCTGAAGAAGGAAGCCAGGCTTTTGGCCCTCTACCAAACTGGGAGGAGGACCAGTTGGCAAGTGAAGCACTGGGGGAGGCTCCTCAAACTGACAGTGACTGAGAGTCCATCTGGGACTGTGTCCAGAGAATGGAGCCTGGGTGATGCTGGGTATGAAAATGGCTGGTATGCTTGCTGGCATGTGTTTACCTGGGATGGGCTGTAGCTAAGGGGACTGGGATGCAGTAGAACCTAAAACTAATAGAAAGGCTGTTGACTCAGGTTGCCGTGATGCTAGTGTGCCCAGGCTGTAGCCAGATAATCAGATGACCCAAGGAATTATTGTGAAATAGTGTGTGTGTGTGTGTGTGTGTGTGTGTGTGTGTGTGTGTGTTTTGAAAGAGTGCTATAACTGAAATTGGCCTGGAAGCTGAAGGTGTGTGGCTCTTACACTTGAGACAGGCTATAGCTGAGCTGTTCTGTATTAATTTGATGTAGTTAGGGCTGTTGCTGAATCTACTGTGCTGGTCTTAAAGGAGATGAAAAGCTGTTGCTAAGGGTCTGTACCTGAGAAGCAGGCTGTTCCCTGGGATGAGAGCAGAGCTCCCGTTGTATATAGGATTGTAGCTAGCGTGCTATTGGTCCTGAAGCTATAGCTGTGATGACAGCATATTGAGGATTGGCTACAGCTAAGATGCTATTGCCCAGGAGTGTGACTGGGCTGTTCTTGTGTGCAAGGCTTTTCATTGGGATGCTGTTACGGCTGCAGCTAAAGCTCCAAAGCTCTGGTGTAGCTAGGACGCCATTTCTTGGTAATATAGCTGGACCACTGTTGTGTGGGGGTTGTAGCTAAGACTCTGTTGTCTAGGAGATGGGAAGCTGTTCCCTGAGATGCTGTTCTGGGAGGCAGCATGATACTGGAGATGGGAGCTGATCTGCTCAGAATGGTCCTCCAGTGGCTATTGCTGGATCTGTGATGGGCTGGGTAGGGGAGAGCAGGTGGGTCTGGGAGATGCCAGGACTCTAAGGTCGGGCTGGTGCTGCTGTTCTAGGGAGGTCTCAGCAGCTGCTCAGCTGTGGAGTTCAGAAGCCTGTTTTCATTACTGTTTTAACTCTTTTTTTAACCTTGTTTTTCTCTCGGCTGCACTTTCGCTCACTCATTAATTTTGGTATTTTTCTCACGGTGCCTCAGCCCCTGTCATGGCTGCCATGGCAACAGGAGGCAGTGTGCTTAGTGCCAAAATATCTGATCAAAAAATAACCAAAATAAGCAACCACCAGGATGGCTATACAAGGGGCTATGGCCAAGGAAGAGTTGATGGGTAAGATCGTGGAAACCCTAGATTCCCAAAGGGGCCGTCCACTCCCCCTGTTCTCTAGAGAAGCTTTCAGAATCTTCTGATAACCTGGGAGCCAGCTTCCCAAGGGATCTTACTGCATACTTTCCTAGGACTCTGAGATTTTCAGTAGTCCATGGTTAAGAGACAATTTTTTCATGAGGTTAGAGTATGAGGAGAAAGTTCTAAGAGCCTCTACCCACTCCTTACCTTGCCCACCCCTCCTCTTGCCCACCCCTCCTTTTGCCCACCCCTTCTCTTACCCACCCCTCCCCTTGCCCACCCTTCCCCTTGCCCACTCCTCTCCTTACCCACCCCTCCCCTTACCCACCCTTCCCCTTGCCCACCCCTCTCCTTACCCACCCCTCCCCTTACCCACCCTTCCCCTTGCCCACCCCTCCCTTTGCCCACCCCTTCTCTTGCCCACCCCTCTCCTTACCCACCCCTC
>JADRCH010000225.1:2733265-2761911 GCA_019843965.1 Rhynchomys soricoides | reverse complement strand
CTTTGCCCACCCCTTCTCTTGCCCACCCCTCTCCTTACCCACCCCTCCCCTTGCCCTCCCTTCCCCTTGCCCACCCCTCCCTTTGCCCACCCCTCCCCTTGCCCACCCCTCCTCTTGCCCACCCCTCCCCTTGCCCACCCTTCCCCTTGCCCACCCCTCCCCTTGCCCAGTCTTAGACTTATCCCTCCTCCTCTGCTCCTAGCTCCACTGGGCCATCTCCACTTTCCTCTCCACATTCATCCTGATGGGTTGGACTGAGGAGAGAAAACTGCCCTCCTCCAAACTAGCTGTCCCACCCCCAGTTCCTCAGTGAGGTGCCTGAGTCAGTCAGGATGCCACAAAAGCACCTGGCAGTCCTAGGTCTCTAGTACCACCTGCCTAGAAGAGGCTCCTGAGCATTCCAAATACTCCCAGTCTGCTCTTATTTCCTCTCTCACTTCTTAGTCCCCTGGAGATGTCCCCTCAAATGGCATGTTCTAAATGGATGCAAAAGAAGAAGGATCAGAACTCCTGGTAGTACCAGCCTCCCTTCCTCTATCACCCACTAATGTTCCCTCTGAGGAAGCTTGTCTAAATGTCTGGAGCCCTGGGAACTGGGGGAATAAGAAGGAACCCCTCAATCATTCAGTTACATCTCTGTCTGTTCCTGTGCCCTCGTCCTCACTCCTAACACATTTGCATCTCCTTTGGGAATAGTTAAAACTCGTCTCCCGATCTTCACGTTCAATTTCTTTTCTCTCCTCCCTTCAAGAGCAGTGGTGGCCTTGGCCTCCTGGCAGAGCCTTCCTAGCCCGTTTCCATAGAAACCTGGTAGGTTGTGCAGTGCAGGAGTGGGAGTGGAGACAGAAGGAAAGAGGGACCGAGCCTCAAGGGCAGCCCCAGATGAAGGAGTGTGGGTCCTGAGAAAAGATGGGGTTCTGCTCCATCTAGAGTGGGACTTTGATCTGGGAGGGGAGAGAAGAGATAGAAAATGCCTGCTAGATTCTACTTGCATGTAGTGTGCCCTGCTGCTTCCTGAGACAGGGCCACAGGAACTGTCTTCTAACACAGAGAAAGGGGATTCCCCCCTTCACCTCTTTAAAATCCTTGTTTACCAGAAACTGCCTGATTAAGAATGATTTTCTTCCCGGGACCCACTAGTCTCTAAGACAGGAACCATGGGACACCTTTTCTCCCCAACAGCTCCTCACCCTCCTTAGCCCAGCGACTCCGGAATCAGAAGGCTGGGCAGCCCGGGGGGGACCCGGTGGCCTCTGCTGACCCCATGGCGTGCAGCTCTCAAAGGCCCCATTCATGTCTGGGGGCTGAAGGCACCATTGTCCCCCCCCCCCGCGGGAGGGGCATGTTGCATGGGGACTGAGGGGGTCTCGACTCAGAAGGAAGGAATGCGTCTGGAGAAGTTGCCCGTACACCCCCCGCGGGGGGGCAGGGTAGCTCCAGCCTCAAGGTCCCCACCAGATCTCAGTCCGGACCCTTTCGTGACCTCAAGTTGGGTCCCCAGTAGTTCCCAGAAGCCTTCGCGCATCCCTTGAGGGTGGGGACTACTGCAGTGTCAGAGAAGGGGCGGGAGGAGTCTGGCCCCACCCCTCTGTACTCGGGGAAACCATTGTACAAGTCAGGAGCTGTCCAGCACTTCAGATTTGAAAGGCTGGCGCCCAGAGCCAGAGCTGGTAGAGCAGGTCTTCCTCGCCTAAGCTAAGACCGCAGACTCCATCTCTCCTAGGTTGGCTTGGATGCTTTGGGTGTGGGGATCCCTCGGTACTTAGAAGTGACTTGGGAAGCAACATACCCCTACTCAATCTGAGCAGAATTGAAGAACTGAGTGTTATCAGACTGCTCCCCGAAACCATGTCTCAGACCTGAGCAGGGAAAAAAGACCCTCCGAGCTCAGGCCTTGCTTCCCTCCCCCATCTGTGCCTGTGCCTGTTTTCCTCCCTCTCTCCTTCCTCCCCTCCTCTTTCCATCCCTGCTGGGCTGGGGGCTGCTGAATTATCATTTCTCAGTTCTGCTAATGTGCTCCCCGCTGAGGGGAGGGATCATAATTCTGGGAGATGATTAAGTTTCAAATTGTTTTTCTTTCTGTTGTTGAAGAAGAAGCTTTAAAATGGTCCCTCCTTAGTGGGGGAAGGAACCCCATCTTTTTTCTTAATCCCCTTTTCAGGACCATGACTTTTGAAGACCCCTCTAGACTTTTGGGTGTTTAAAGTACTAGGGGAAGAGAGAAGAATAGACTAACCCTTGACTCAAAAGGGTCATGCAGTGTACCGGTAAGAATTAACTGGTCCCTGTCACTTACTGCCCATGTGATTAAGTTACTCAATTTGACCTGTCTGAGCCTCAGTTTTTTCATCTATTAAATGGGCTCATGGAGTGTTGGTGAAGATTTAAAATGTTCAGCAGAGTGTTTGGCTTGTGGCAAAACTCCACAAATGTTGATAGTATACCTCACACTGTGTCACCTGCTCTCCGAGACTCTCTGAGCTTGTTCTTTGGTTCAGTAAATGTTTACAAAATGCCTTTGTTTTCCCGACACTCTGCAACAGACATGAAGCAATCTATCTGTCCCTTAAATACCCCTTTGTCCTCCTCTTTCCCTCATTTAGGGACTCCCACAGTGTCCTGACTTCCATTGCGTCCTGTCTACTTCCTGCCATGAGGTCATGATTCCCGTTTCATTCTTCCTTCTCACTTTCTCTTAATGCCACCTGGATCCTTTTTTTCTTTTTTTTGAGACAGGCTTTCTCTGTGTAGCCCTGGATGTCCTAGAACTCACTATATAGACCAGGTTAGCCTTGAACTTAGAGATCCACGTGCCTGTCTGCTGGGTTTACATTGAACTGTCACCAGGATTCTTTTTTCTTTTTTCTTTTTTTTTTTTTTTTTTTTTCTGAGAAAATTTAATTGGCCTTTTGGATAAAATTTATTTTCCAGGAATTGAACTCAGGACCTCTGAAAGAGCAGGCAGAGCTCTTAACCACTGAGCCATCTCTCTAGCCCCAAGATTTATATCCTCTTAATATGCATGTCTCTTTTGTGTTCTCTGTCACTCCTGTCACTGAGGCCATCAAAGTAAAAGGGGGGTAGAGGTTGAATTTTCAAAGGAACAGAGAGAACTCTCAGTCATGGTTTGTGTGTGTGTGCGCGCTATATATTCAACAGCGAACGTATAGTAGACTTCTATATGTTAATATCAGAACTGTAAGCTTATTTGTCTGCATATCTCCTGTAGGAGCCATAAATCTCTGAAATGCGTATGTTTCTTTGGCTACCTGCCTATCTTCTCTTTCCCTGCCCCTGTCTTCTAAGAATGCATTGTTCTCATATTAATCACCTTTATTGAGATATAACAGATTAAAATGCTCATATTTAGTTAGTTCGTTTTTTTGTCTAGATAGGATTTCTTTGTCCTGAAACTCCCTCTATAGACCAGGCTGGACAGGACCCCAGAAGGAGTTTGCCTTCTGGGTGCTAGTATTAAAAGCATGTGCCATTGTGGCCAGCTTAAAATTTCTAAAAAAAATTATTCTGTTCTATTTTTTCTCTCTCTATCTCTCTGTCTCTCTGTCTATCTGTCTCTCTCTCTCTCTGTCTCTCTCTCTCTCTCTCTCTCTCTCTCTCTCTGTGTGTGTGTGTGTGTGTGTATCCATGCACCACAATGTACATACGGACGTCAGAGGACAACTTGGGAAAATCAGTTCTTTCCTTCTACCATGTGGGTTCTGAGAGTTGAACTCAAATCATCAAATTTGGCAGCAGGCACCTTTACCCACTGAGCCATTTTGCTGACCCAAACTGCATACATTTAGTACATATAACTTGAGTTCTGTTGTCTTAGTTCTCTCTGACTGTGTAAGCTTGCACTGTATTAGTAGGAGAGGCTGGTTTATGGGAGCTGGTTTTGGGTTTGTAGGCCATAGTTTGTTTGTGTTAAGAACAGTTTCACTGAGCTATATGGTCAGCCCTAATAACAATGTACACTTAAATTATTTAAATTTAATTTTTATTAAACAGGTTTCCCTATTTCTTTGGGTCTTTATTTCCATATGAAGGCTCCTGTGGTAGATAATAACTATATATGGTTTTCTTCTGTCAGTCTGTCTTTCATTATAACAATCTGAGCCATAGACCTAAGCAATGGCTTAAAACAGTGTTTCTTCTCCAACACTGGATGCTGTTCATTTTACTTCAGTTTGTCTCACTTTATAACTGTGTGAGGGTTTAGTTCTGCACAGGAAACAGAAACCAGTCTGGGTATTTTAAACTGGGGGGAGTTAATTTAGGGAACTAATGATTCCAAAATAATTGGAAGCACTTGTGGAACGGACTCCCAGAAGCTGCACCAGGAGAGCTAGTATATTTGCCATGACTGGCAAGGTAAGAAATCAAAAGGCCACAGCAGTGGAACTATTGATTTTAAAAACACTTTGCCAGAAACTTGCTTTCCAGGAACTAGGAAGCAGAGATTTGCAAGCTGGAATAGCTCTTACAAGAGAATGCTACATCTCTAGGGTTCTACTTATCGGTGAAGAGCCAGGGAGATGGCTCAATGGGTAAGAGCAGTTGGATGGTCTGAGTTTGATCTCCAGAACTCACCTGGTGGAAGGAGAGAGACTGCACATGTACCTGTACAATAAATAACTGACGTGCAGTGAAAACAGAGAGCCAGAGACAACAGAAATACTTCTGTCTCCCTACTATCTGATGACATAAGTGTACCACTGTTAAGGGGGTCAGAGGAAGGCAGACCAGATCTCTAGGCTTCAAATTAGGAAAAAAACAGACAAACAAAAAAACAGGAGCAGAGGACAGTGGCACAAGCCTGTGGTTTCAGTAACTTGGAATGCTTAAGCAGAAGGATTGTGAGGTCCAGGTTTGCCTGAGTGAGTTCAAGGCCAGTCCCAAATTTTATTCTATTCTACTTTTTGGTGGAAAGAATTCTGAGGATCTATTTCAGTGTTACAGTTCTTGCTTAAGACTCTAGGCTTAGTCTCCAGCATTCTCTTTCTCTCTCTCTCTCTCTCTCTCTCTCTCTCTCTCTCTCTCTCTCTCCCTCTCTCTTCAGAGAAGGAAGAAGGAACTAGGCCATCTGCCATTGGACTGTGGAAGTCCTGTGACTAAGCAGGTAGTGTTTAGGATCAGGACAGGGGGTGAGGTGAAAGAAAGTATCTGTCTTGGACCAAGTTTCAGCGCACTAATCTAAGACTGTAATCATCTTAAACTGGTCCCAGGTCTAACTTGGAGCTAAGGAGATCAGGCTCTGAGAATCTCTGGGAAATCGAAGCAAAAGCTGGTGTGCTGGGGAGAGAAAGGAACAGACAAGACTGTGGCCTCAAAAATCAAAGGTATGACCATCTTGCTCCCCACAAGGAGCTAGCTGTACATAATAATCCCAGGCCTTGAGCACAGACCCCAGGGAATAGTGCAGCTTCTCTCTTACGCTGGTTTGGGTTCTTATGGTTCTCTTCAACCCACCTGCCACCTAACTTATGACCATCCTTCTGAAACAAGGCCCAGGATTGCCCAGAGAGGTATAAAGAAAAAAACCTGACGTCTTCAAAGTCTCATCTTTCAAGCAGGAAGGCCAGGAGTCTAGGGATGTTTTGCTGGAAAACACCATGGAGCTAATGCCTCCCTGCTGTTGGTATCTGGTTCCTTCTGATTTAGGAACATCTGATTAGTAACAGATTTAGGGGCATCATCTCAAGTCCAGGAATCAGGAGACAGGTCCTTAGGGGTGTAAGGAAACAATAGCATCTGCAGACATTCCAAATATGCCACAAGCCCATTAAATGGCACCTGTATGAGTGTGTCTGTTGAGTGAATATGCAAATGTAAGGGGTGGCCTAGCTGCCTGGCTCCTAAGGAGCTTAAAGCATATGCTGGGGCTAAAAGCTTGGTCTAGCTGGGCGGTGATGGCGCACGCCTTTAATCCCAGCACTCAGGAGGCAGAGACAGAAGCATCTCTGAATTCGAAGCCAGCCTACTCTATAGAGTGAGTTCCAGGACAGCCAGGGCTACACAGAGAAACCCTGTTTCAAAACCAAACCAAACAAAACAAAATGCCTGGCCCCACAGTTCTGCTGTAACGGCTGTCATTTCTTCATTGTATGACCTTAGGCCAACTATTTCTTCCCTCTGGGCTTATTCTTCCACCTATAAAATGGACATAATTGTGTGTTTATCTCATAAGGTGGTTAAGAGGTTTGTCTGGATGATGATATGTAATAGATACAAAACACTTGGCCGGTCCCTGACATATACCGAACTTGCGATAGATAGTATCTGTTAGTATTGTTTGCAACGACTAACAAATATCTTTAAATAACAAATATCTTTCCTATTAATCCCTGGGAAACACCTGTAAAGGGACATTCTGTATCTGAGGTTTAGTCTGTATGTGCTTAGTCACTTTCTGGATAAGTTGGGATCCAGGCCAGGTGAGGATGCCTTGTGGAGCCTGTTTCCTCTCTCTGAATGGTCTTCCTTTTTTCGTCCCTAGTTCAGTCCCCTGTGGTCCCACTGGGCTTTTAGCATGTTCTGTGGAGAATGACATGGCGACATTCTGGTAGTGAGGAGGGGGGAGGTGTGTGCATGCGATAGAGTTGTAAGATCAGCAGGGTACCACCTCAGACCTTTCCTGTGCCCTCTCTTTCTCTATTCTCCTTTCCCCAGATCCTCCAGCTTCATCTAGGTTTATTAATATCTACTCTATAGCAAGAATTATGCTAGACAGCCCATAACCTATTCAAGGCAATAAGAGCTACGACAAATAGAGCCACACGAGCATTTATTTAATCACAGTTAAAATGGCTTCATCCAGGGGGGATGGCAGGGAGTGTTGAGGGTGGATGATGGGACAACGTGTCCTCCCTCACCTGTGAGGTATAGACAGGACCAGACCTGAAGAATGGCCAAGAATCAGACAGACAAGGAGCAGGAAGTTCCCTGGGCAGGAGTTCCTGCCAAAATGTTAGAGGATCACGTTAGGGTTGCCTTGGGGGTGTTATTTGATGCTCAGCTGGGGACTCCCAAAAGAATAAATATTTAATGGTGGGATGTGCAAAGTCATGTGACCTGCTGATAGGATCGGGAGACCTTGTAGGATTTCCTGCCAAACCATGTGGTTAGAAGGTCTATCTCTGGGAATGGTGTGTGTGTTTGTGTGTGTGTGTGTGTGTAGAGCAGGACTGTGGATGTGTCGTTGCAACAGGAAACATCAGTGCAGGTGTGCATGGGTTTATGCAGAGCTATAGTTAATAATTTTTGGCATCTTGTCCAAGTAGTAGAAACATACATTGAAATTCAGGAGCATGCCAGCCCCTGAATGGAGAACAGAGGAAGGAAACAGCCCCCTTCCCCCAAAACAGAAGCCTCCAACGATCAGGCTCTATGTCCTTGACACTGGACAGTCTAGGTCACCCTCCTATGCCAAGTGCAGAGCACTAACTAGCCGGCACTTCTAGACAAGCATCACTGCTGAAGGTGGGGAAGGGAAGAAGGCTTTAAAATTTGTAATCTTTTAGAAAATCATTATTTTAAAATGTTTGACCCACCTCTATATTTTTCCCCTGGGCCTCTAATAAGTGTGGTTTATTAACTCTCTGAATGTACATATGCACTTCTGTGTGCTGGCGGTGTGTGTTTCTGTGTAGAGGAACAGGTGTTTGGGAAGAACTCCCATGGACTGGGGTTCCTCTCCTCCTCTGTCCCACCCAAGGGCTCAGTACTCCCCCTGTGCCCATCTCTGATGCTCGGATGAAAAATAAAGGCTGGAATCATCTGCACATCAGGCCTGAGTCTCTCTGTATTAGCGACAGACTGAACATGTACTGACCGCAACTAGACAGACAAAAACAATATACTCCATCCACCTTCATCCATAAAGCGAATGGAACCAGGGCCCGTTGCAGTGAATGAGCTTCAATAATTCATCCCAGCTGCTGATGTGGTATTGACATAAAGCTAATTTAACACTGGAGGAGCCAGGGAAAGTAAGGAGCAATTACGCCTTCACCTGCGGCATGGTCACTCAGCCAGCTCTGTGCTGCGCCAGAAAGCCAACTCCCAAATAGGAGAAGTGCTGGGGAGGTCACTGGCCCCCTTCTCTCCGTGAATATGGTTGACTTACTGAAGATGTGTTCATTTTTATCTTGCTCATATAGTCTGTGTGTGCTTGCACTCACTTCCTCTGTACATGTAGAGGCTAGAGGTCGACTTTAGATATCATTCCCTATCTTGGGTGTTTTGAGACAGGGTTTTTCATTGGTCTGGGGCTTGATTAATAGACTAAATTTTCTGGCCAGTGAACCCCAGGGAAACACACAGTCTCTGTCTTCCCAGCTCTGGGATTGTAAGTTCCTATAAGTACCTATAAGTATAACAGCCATGCCTAGATTGTTTAATGTACATTTTGGGACTAAATTCAGTTTCCATGCTTGCAAAGCAAATCCTGATGAGTTATCTCCCATCTTCCTCTGATGTTTTGTGAGACAGGATCTCATATAGCCATTTATTTATTTATTTATTTATTTAATATTATTTATTTAACGTATATGAGTACACTGTGGCTGTCTTCAGACACACCAGAAGAGGGCATTGGATCCCATTACAGATGGTTGCGAGCCACCATGTGGTTCCTGGGAATTGAACTTGACTTCTGGA
This sequence comes from Rhynchomys soricoides, assembly GCA_019843965.1. Classification (NCBI taxonomy): domain Eukaryota; kingdom Metazoa; phylum Chordata; class Mammalia; order Rodentia; family Muridae; genus Rhynchomys; species Rhynchomys soricoides. The sequence goes on along the minus strand of JADRCH010000225.1, from coordinate 2,753,250 downwards.
AGAGTAGTCAGTGCTCTTAACCACTGAGCCAACTCTCCAGACCCTCGTGCATTTTTTATATGTGCGCAAATGTTATGTCTGAATGTGCATGTGAAAGTGTATGTAAGTACATGTGTGTACAGGTGCATGTACATATGTCTGCATATATGTAGAGCCCAAAAGTTGATGGCAGGTGCCTTCCTTGATCACTCTCCACTGATTTTGTTAAGGCGGAGTCTATCACTGAATCCAGAGCTCACCAGTTTTACCCAGTTCATCTACCTAGCTTGTCCTGTGAGCCTCTGTCTCTGCCTCCCAAGTGCTGGAATTACAAGCAGACTACTATGCTTGCCCAGACTTTACATGAGTTCTGGGGATCTGAACTCCTGCCTTCATGCTTGCATAGCAAGTACTTTACTCATTGAGCTATCTCTCCAACCTTATCTTTGAACTTTTGATCCTCCTGCCTCTGTCTCCCAGGTGCTGGGATTGTAGGCATGTAACATCATAGTTGGCATGTTGACAGTATTCTTGAACAGAGACTAACTACCTCTCTCTCTCTGGATCTGAACTTCTCAATAGTCAAAGAGATATTTCTTTAAAATTCCTCCCTTCCTTCCTTTCTTTCTTTTTTCTTTTCTCATTTATTTATTTTTTGAGACAGGGTTTCTCTGTGTAGCCCAGGCTCTCCAGGAACTCACTCTGTAGACCAAGGTGGCCTTGAACTCAGAAATCTGCCTGCCTCTGCTTCTCAAGCGCTGGGATTAAAGGCGTGCGCCTCTCTCTCTCTCTCTCTCTCTCTCTCTCTCTCTCTGTGTGTGTGTGTGTGTGTGTGTGTGAGAGAGAGAGAGAGAGAGAGAGAGAGAGAGAGAGAGAGAGAGAGAACGTGGAGGTCAGCAGACAACATATAGGAGTCAATTCTCTCCTTCCACCTGGGGTCCTGGGGATTAAACTCACTCAGGTCATCAGGCTTGGTAGCAAGTGCCTTTACCCATCGAGCAATCTCAAAGATCACAAGAGATGTTTCTTCTGTCAGATAGATCAGGGTATTTCCTGTATCACTTTCCAGGGAATAAAATCCTCTAGTACGGTTTTTTTTTGGGGGGGTGGGGGGTGTTCGAGACAGGGTTTCTCTGTGTAGCCCTGGCTGTCCTGGAACTCACTCTGTAGACCAGGCTGGCCTCGAACTCAGAAATCTGCCTGTCTCTGCCTCCCAAGTGCTGGGATTAAAGGCGTGTGCCACCACTGCCCGGCTCTCTAGCACTTTCTATGGGATTGGACAAATGGACAAGTGAGGCTTCAGACAAAGGGAACTATGACTGACATCCTAAATGATGTCCAAGTCTCCCCAAAATAAACCTCAGATCTGGGGGTGTACTCAAAGGCAGAGAAGTTCCCTAGAATCACACACACACACTAAATAAATAAATGCCACTCATTTGACACCATAGAGATACTGAAATTCTTGTTTTAATTTATTCAAAAAAGTATGTAAGGGACCGTGGCTGTAGCTCAGTAGTGCTTGTCTAGCTTGCACAAGGTCCTGAGTTCAGTCCCTAGCTCCCCCAATACTCCCCAGAAAACTCAGCATTTACTGTTATCAGGTAACAGACTGGATCCTTGCTATCAGTGGGCTGAAAGCTCAGTGGGAGAGGCAGGCATTAAACACGTAAACACATGAATGAGCAGGTAATTGTAAATTGTTATCAATGCTTTTTGTTTCTCTTTATTTATTCATTCATCCATTCAGCTATCAATCCATATGAGAGAAACAATAACAGCAAGCGACAGTTTGGAATGACAGTGCCTCTGTATCCTGAAAGGGGGGTGGCTTCGGAAGGCCAGAGATAGAGAGTGTGTCTTATGCTTTTCTTCTTCCTATAGGTAAGCGAATACACTTTCCTGGAGCTGGTGGAAGAAAAGGAATTAGGAGTGTGTGTGTGTGTGTGTGTGTGTGTGTGTGTGTGTGTGTGTGGTGTGAAGCTGGGAAGATCAGTTCAGATCTTGCCTCTGCCATTTTATAACTGGTTTGGTAACCTTGGGTAACTTATTTCTGTCAACCCTCAGTTGCCCCATCTGGAAAACAGAAATGATAACATCCCGCACTTTATAGACTTGTTGTGAGAAATTTAGTGAAATAACATTCTAAAGTGCTTACCAATGCTTGGCATATGGTAAGTGTCAATAAATTACCATTATTGCTATTATGATTATCCTCAAGTGTCTTCCGTTCTTTATTACCCCCAGGCTTTGACACAACTGGTTCCATCTGCCTGGATCACACCCTGTTTCCTGGACCTGTTCATGCTTGTCTTTCAAGTAACACCTGAGACCTATTTCTCTAGAAAAACTTTTCTGGCCTCTAGATCAGTAGCTTTCTGGCACCTGTGAAAAGCACCATGCGAAGTACTTTAAGATGGCTCAGGGGATGAAGCTCTGGCCACACAAGCCTAGCAACCTAAAGTCAATCCCTGGAAACCAAATAAACATAGAAAGAACTGAGGTCACAAAGTTGTCCTGTAACCCCCACAACGAAGCACACTCTGATCTCCACACACTCACCGTGCCACACGCACACTAACACACACAAGCACACTTGGTGGTTTGTAGGAGAATGGCCCTCACAGGCTCATATATTTGAATATTTGGTCCTTAGTTGGTGAAACAGTTAGGGAAAGATTAGGAGGTATGACTTTGTTGAAGGAGGGGTGTCAGAGCCTGTAGACTTTGAAATTTCAAAAGCTTGGGCCATTCCCAGTTAAATCTTTGTCTCTGTGTCTGTCTCTGTCTCTCTGTTTGTCTCTCTGTCTCTCTGTTCCCACCTCCTCTGCCTCAATCCTTGTGAATCAGATGTAAATTCTCAGTGACTGCTCCAAGACCATGCCTGGTTACCATGCTTCCCACCATGATAATCATGGAGTCTGACCCTCTGCAACTGGGAGCCCCAAATCAAATGCTCATTTTTATAAGTTGCCTTGGTTGTGGTGTTTTTCTTGGCAATAGAAAGGTAACTAACACATATACATGCATACGTACATACACACACACAAATACTAAATAAAAACAAAGTCACTATGTGAGATGGAAGATAGAGCTCATTAGTAGAGCTCTTGCCTAGCATGTTTAAGGTCCCCAGGTTCATCACACACATGCATGTGTTTATCCATCTATCTATCCATCTATCTATCTGGTGTGTGTGCATGTGTGCTCACATGTGCATGAGCGCATACTCATGTGATAACAAAGCAGCTGCTCAGACTTGGTAGAATACCATGGTCAGATGACTACATCTGGAGACATGCAAACAGGGTGAGACCTACAGAGAGGCTTTCCTTACTGTCTACAACTTCTTTGTAAGACTAACATTGTTCCAAAATAAAAAGGGTTATTTTAAAATGAGGACTCTGTGCCAAACCACAGTGACATGTCATTTCAGAGGAACAAAATGAAAAGGGAAGGAAGGAGGAAGGGGAAAAATCAATCTCAGAAAATAACAAGTATTAGTGAGGATGGGAAGAAATAGGGAACTTTATGCAGGTTGTCAGGAATGTTCAGTGGTTTCTATGAAAACCTAGTATGTTAATCCCTCAAAAAATTAAAGATAGGGTTGCCAAGTTGGCTCAGCTGATAAAGCTACCTGGGGAATCTAAGTTTGATCCCTGGGGCCATTCTAAAGGTGAAAAGAGAGAACCAACTCCTCAGAACTGTCCTCTGACCTTCACACAAACTTACGGTTTCTTTGGAAAGTCAGTTATGTCAAAGAATGGCTCACTGAAGCAGACACAGGTGAGAGGATGCTCTGCTAAAGCAAGCTTGTGAAAGGAAGCGTGATGAAGGATTCTTCACTAACAACACGCATGCACTGGTTTGCCTTACATTGCGTAACTGAGTCCATTTGTCAGGACTCCATAGAGAGAAACACACCAAAAAAACTTCTGGTGGTGTTCTGGCAGCTTCTTGCCACTTCCTTGGATTTGGGCTGTTGGCAGAGTGAGGTCAGCTGATACAGACTCACCTGGAGGTTTACTAAGACAGACTCACATTCTGAGGCAAGACCCGTGGAGGACACGTGATGTTTGGAGGGGGTATAAATAGGACTCCATGACCAGTGAGAGGCAGGCTTGCATAGCTAGTTTTGCAATGCTTCTTGGTCTCCCATCTTTGCTGACCTTCACTTTGTTGAGAGAGCCATGGCACAAAACTTCTCCTGGTGTGTGAGCTGGTCCTAATCATTCCTGCAGATTTGCATCAATTTGGCTGAGGCCTGGCTGTTTCTGCTAGGTCGTGCCACTACTGTTGATTCATGTTTGCTATCCCAACAGTACTGAACTGGACTGCTGGTGTATCCATGAAGTATTTTCGAGTAGATTGAGCCGATGCTGCTGACCTATGAACTGAACGGCTGATTTCCTGACAACACAGACAGGAGTTGCTCCAAAGAACCTTTCTAAACAGGTCCACTTCCCTGGTAACCTTTCTTTCCTACTACCTCTGGTGTGTGTTGTGTTAGAAGAGAGGTTGAAGCATTTAAGAACAGTAATTAAAATTAGGGTTGAGTAAAATTTAGGCATACACACGTACTGTGGCATATACATTCATGTGATACACACATACACATAATAAGTGAACACATTCTTTAAAATTAGAACAGTCAACTTTAAGTTGTGTATATTTTACCCATAACTTGTGTGCTTATTTTTTTTTCAGTCACTCCTGGGCTCTATCTTCAAATCTTTTGATTCAGTGCAGAAATGAAAAAATTGATTCCAAAATCCAAGTGGAATTGTAGGGGCTCTGGAAAGCCAAAACAATTTTGAAAAAGAACAAACTTGGAGGACTCCCACTTCCTGATTTCAAAGCTACAGTTACCAAAATAGTCTGATACTGGATTAAGGATAAATATATCTATCAAGATAACAGCATTGAAACTTGCCTTTTGGCTCATGCCTTTAGTCCCAGCACTGGAGAGACAGAGACAGTCAGAGCTCTGTGAGTTTGAGGCCAGCCCAGTCTACAGAGCAAGTTTAAAAGCAACAACAAAAACCCAAAAGATAATGGAATTATGGGATTAAGGGCTCAGGAAAATGCTCATACAACTGTGGTCAACAGGTTTTTAGCAAAAATTCCAAGACCAAGATGACTCTAAATAAAAAAAGACCAGGCAGCGATGGCGCATGCCTTTAATCCCAGTACTTGGGAGGCAGAGGCAGGTGGATTTTTGAGTTCGAGGCCAGCCTGAGCTACAGAGTGAGTTCCAGGACAGCCAGGGCTACATAGAGAAACCCTGCCTCGAAAAAACCAAAAAAAAAAAAAAGACTCTTTTATAGCGCTGGGACAATTGGATACTTACACACACACACACACTAAGTTGGAGGTTGAACCTGCTAGCAAAGCCATAATCTTAGCAATTGAGAGGCTGAAGTATAAAGGTCTCAGTTTAAGGTTAGCCTAGGCTGTATACCAAGACTTTATTTCAAAACAAATAATAAATACATAACAAAAAAATCTCAGAAATTTTTGCCTCTGTTATGATGGTTAATTTTGATTATCAATTTGATTGAAAGTAGGGTCTCCTAAGAGACATACTTCTGCTTGTGTGTGAGGGTATTTTCAGAGAAGCTTAATGGAAAAGGAAAGACCCACCCCGGATGTGGACGACACCATCCCAAAGGCTAGAGTCTCAGGCTGAATGAAAGGAGAGAGAGGTGAGCAGCAGCAGCATTCATCTTTCTGATTCCCAAATACAGGCAACATATGACCAGCCACCCCACAGTCCTGCTGCAATGCCCTGCCTGCTATAACAGACCATGAGCCCAGATGAACCCCTCTTTAAGGTGCTTTTCTCGGATACTTTGACACATCATTGTCTTAGAAGGTAACAATGAACACTATCTAACACTGTGTATAAAACTTAATTCACTAAAGAGCTTCCCAGTAGCTGGACACACCTGAAGAGGGTGTTGATGGTGTCCCTATCCACATGCCTGACCTATCTATATCTCTTCCACACAGATGCTTGTATGTATACTTTAAAATATAGTTATAAAGAGGCAAACATTACAAGTCCATATGATAGTCCTGGTCAAATGCTTGGTTTCTATCAGAGCCCAGGAATAACTTGGGATCAGGGTTCTTGAAGTATGGATACATTTGTGTAAGAAGGCATATCTGCAATAGGGAGGGAGGGGGAGGGAAGGGGAGGGAGGGAGAGAGAGGGAGGGGGAGGGAGGGAGAAGGAGGGGGAGGGGGAAGGGGGAGGGAGGGAGAATGAATATCAGTATCTTTCTATCAGGATTCCCAGATGGTTCCTATTTGCAACACACACTTGGAGCATTGTTGAATTGGTGGGTGTCTCACTTAGGGCTTTTATTGCTACAACAAAACACCATGAGTAAAAAGCAAATTGGGAAGAAATGGGTTTATTCAGCTTACACTTCCACCTTGCTGTTCATTCTCAAAGAAAGTCAGGACAGGGACCCGCACAGGGCAGGAACCTAGAGGCAGGAGCTGATGCAGAGGCCATGGAGGGGTATTGCTTACTAGTTTGTTATCCATGGCTTGCTAAGCCTTCTTTCTTTCTTTCTTTCTTTCTTTCTTTCTATTTATTTTATTTATATGAGCGCTCTATCTTCATATAACCTACATGCAGTATAGATGGTTGTGAGCTACCATGTGGTTGCTGGGAATTGAACTCAGGACCTCTGAAAGAGCAAACAGTGTCTTAACCACTGAACCATCTCTCCAGTCCCTCAGCCTGCTTTCTTATAGAACCCAGGACCACCAGCCCAGGGATGGTATCACCCACAAAGGGGCTGAGCCCACCCCCATAAATCACTTATTAAGAAAATGCCTTATAGCTGGATCTTATGGGGGCATTTTCTCAACTGAGGCTCCTTCCTCTCTAATGACCCTGGTTTGTGTAAAGTTGAATTAAAACCAGCAAGTACAGTAGGTCATAAGACCAATGAAAGCAGCTTGTATTACAGCTACATCAGCTTCAAGACCTTTTCTTGCTCAGTGCCTATGTTAGCGTCCCATTGTTGTGTAATGGATTGCTACAGACATAGTGGTGATGACAAACAAACAACAACTTGCTATGGATCTAAATTTAAGAGCAAGAACTAAGGGCTAGAGAGGTGGCTCAGCGATTAAGAACAACAACTGCTCTTCCAGAGGTGCTGAGTTTAATTCCCAGCAACTGCATGGTGTCTCACAACCATCCACAATGGGATCCGATGCACAGTATACTCACATACACAAAATAAATCTTTAAAAAAAAAAAAAAGGAGCAAGAACTATAAACCCTCTCCAACTAAAACATGAGGGTAAAACTTCATGATCTTGAATTTAATAATTGTTTGTTTTCCTTCCTTCCTTTCCTTTGAAAAAGATTCTCATCAACCCAAGTTAGCCTCCCATCTCCCATTCCCATAGACACATGTATGCCTAACTGCCAATGGTCTCTTAAAATGTCAAACTACAAGCAATGAGATGGCTCAGATAGTAAAGTGCTCTGTCATGTCTCATGAGCTGAGTTAGATCTCCATGACCTGGGTGGTAGAAGAAGAGAACTGATGACCATAGGCTGTCCTCTGAGCTCCACGTTTAAGCTGTGGCGTATACATGCCCCTCAATCGATTAATCTAATTTTAAAAAATAGATACAATCAACAAGCTGAGAGTGGCAGTGTATATACTTGTGATCTCAGTGCTTGGGATGCTAAGGCAGAAAGATTCTGAGCTCAAGGTTAGCATGGGCTTGTAGTGAAAAAAAAATATATATATGTATGCACATATATAAGTAACACAGGAAAAAATATACTCTACATCAAAATTTAAAACTTTTGTTTAAAAAACACCATCAAAAAAGTATTTAAAAAACACTGCAAATAGACTTCTAGTATTCAGAATATATTAAGAATCATTCCAACTCAACAGTACAAGACAACTCATTTCTTTTCTTTTCTTTTCTTTTTTTTTAAAGATTTATTTGGAGCTGGAGAGATGGCTCGGGGGTTAAGAGCACTGACTGCTCTTCCAGAGGTCCTGAGTTCAATTCCCAGCAATCACATGGTGTCTTACAACCATAACAAAATCTGATATGTCTTCTGGTGTCTTCTGAGGACAGCAACAGTGTATTCATATACGTAAAATAAATTAATTAATCTATTTGTTTGTATCTCATTTCTTAAAGTGAGTAAAGGATTAGACATCTTAGTTATTGCTGTAAAGAGACCCCATAACCAAGGCAACTTATAAAAGGAAGCATTTGATTGGGGGGGGCTTGCTTACAGTTTTGGATAATTAGGTCATGATCATCATGGCAGGAAGCATAACAGCAGGCAGGCAAGTGTGGCACTGGAGCAGTAGCTGAGAGCTCACATTTTTTCCACACTCAAGAGTCAGAAAGTAAGCAGGACTGGGCCAGGTGTGGCCTTTTGAAACTTCAAAGCCCACTTCCAGAGACACACCCCCTCCAATAAGGCCACACCCTCTAATGCTTCCTCAACAATCCGCCAACTGGGAACCAAATATATGAACCTATGGGGACCATTCTTATTCAAACCAGTACAGTATCTCTCCAAAGAAGCATATAAACAGCCAAAAGGTACATGAAAAGACACTCATCATCCCTGGTCACTATTGAGATGCAGATCAAAGACACATGAGATGCTGCCTCACATTCATGATGATGAGAACAGTGTTGGCAAGAACGTGTAGATGATGGTTATTTGTGTGTTCCTATGGAAACCAAAGTGGAACTGCCGCTGTGGTTTGGTGGTTCTTCAAAAAGTTGATATAGAGCTGGGCGTGGTAATGGACACTTGTAATCCTGACTTTTGGGAAGTAGAAGCAGAAGAACAAGAGTTCAAAGGTCAGCCTGGGTTACAGGAGACCCCATCTACAATCAGACAAAAAGTCCCAGTAGTTAAACAGAGAATTACCACATAACCCAGCAATTACATTACTGGATGTGGACCCAAGAGAACGGAAAACTTCTAATCAAATAATTTGTGTTATAGAAGTTATCTGCAAATCATCTATCCAATGAGACTCATATGTAAGAATGTTTATAGCAGTGATGTGTTCACAGTAGCCAAAGGATAGGGCCCACCCAAAAGTCCATCAGTGGATGAATGGCTAAAATAATTCAATGATTAAAAGAAATGAAATATTGGCTAACCATACAGATATGCCTAAAAAAACTTACAAAGTGAAGAAACCCAGGCACAAAAGGTCACACACTGATGCATGAAATGTCCAGGATCTGAAAATCTATAGAAAGTGACAACAGATTGCTGACTGCCAGGGGAGAGAACCAGAGTGCCTGTCTTCTTGGGTAGAAAATCTTTGTTAAAAGTGTTTTAGGACCAGATAGAGGTACGGTTGCACACCATTGGAAAAACACTCAAGGGCGCTGGAGTGGATGCAAACTGATTTTTTTCCTTAGCTACATTTTATCTGTTTTTGAAAAGCAGATCAAGCAGTGGAACTTGGGTTCCACTTTCAGTTTTATTTTATTTTAGTCATTAACATTGTGTGCAAGAGAGGGCAGGCTCCTGCGTGTCACAGCACTGTGGATGGATGTCTGCCTTCCTCCCTGGGTTCTGGGGTCCACTTGAGGTTGCCAGCCTTGCTCAGGAAGCCCTCTTATTTGCTCAGCCATCTCTCTGGTTTTGCTCTAGTTTCAGAGATTCTTATTTTCACTTGATGCATATGAAATGAGGTCCAGTGACGTGATTCAGGATCTGAACTTTTTAACAAGGAGCTCGAACACTTTTGATAGGTGGTCCAAGGAGAAGCATCATTCAGCTACATTAAGCATCCTATATCTGCTGGGCATATAACCCCAGCATTCAGAAGGGAGGGCCATAAGACTGAGCCTAGTCTGGGCTATATAACAAAACCTTGTCACAAGCAAACAAACCAATAGCCAACTTCCTACCTCCAGTTAATACATATTTGTGCTTCTCTTTCACTAGCATGAGTCAGAAATTTCCTTCACCTTTCTCCAGTAGCAGATAGTTTTATGTTAGTTTGACAGAGACTAACGTCACAAGAAGAGAGAACGTCAAATGAGAAAATGCCCTCATCAGATGGGCATGTAGGTAAGCCTATAGATCATATTCTTAATTAGTGATTGAGGTAGGAAGGCCCAGCCCATTGTAGGAAGTGCCATCCCACGGCCCATGGTCCTAAATAGTATAAGAAAGCAAGCTGAAGCCAGGCATAGTGGTGTATGCCTTTAATCCCTCCATTTGGGAGGCAGAAGAAGGTAGTCTCGGTGAATTTGAGGTCAGTCTGATGTACAGAGTTCCAGGACAGCTTGAGCTACATAGTGAGAACCTGCTTCAAAAAGCAAAACTGAATAAAACAAAAACAAGAAACAAAAAATAATCCTAAACAAAAGAAAACAAAACAAAAACAAAATAAAAAAGAAAGCAGGCTGAGCAAGCCATTAGGAGCAAGCCAGTAAGCAGCACTCCTCCATGGCCTCTGCATCAATTCCTGTCTGAGTTCCTGCCTTCTGTTCTTGTCCTGACTTCTCTGGATGATGCGCTATAAGATGTAGGATGAAATAAACCTTTTCCTTCCCAAGCTGCTTTGGATCATGGTGTTTTATCACCATGTTTTATTACAGCAACAGAAACCTTTACTAAAACTCGTCCCTAAACTGTAAACTTCATGAAGATATTATTTATGATTTTCATGTTTATCATAATAACCCCAGTATCTACAGTCTTTACAAAAAAAGATACTGGATATTATATGGGGTCAGTAGATACAAGGTGAGATGTAAGCTATCCAACAGAGAAGACTGCTCATTCATGGGTTTAATAGAAAGTTAGTAGCTGGTGACTATAATAGGTGTTTGGGATCCCAGTGAGGTCCAAGCCTTTCTCAAGGTGAACACACACACACACACACACACACACACACATATCCTGGGATGACATACTTTAATTAGCAAGAATAGCTAGTCAGAAAAAGAACTACAGAAGCCAAAAAGCTATTTTTTGAGACATTTAGAGACTTTCCCAGAACTATGGACTTTGATGGATTAGGCCTTCATTTTCATTTTGCAGGTGGTGCTGTCTACATGCTGAGTTTCATGGCCTTTATGGTACTTCCACCATAGTTGGTTGTGATAAGGTCGGGGGCCCACTACAGAATGGCTCAACTAAATGAACAAGAATGAATCAGAGTAAATCAAAATTAATCAGAAGCAATCAAGAGCTCAGGCATCCACAGTGCTGGTGTAGGGTCAAGCTTTCATCTTTTCTCTGGTACTTTCACTCACCAGGGTGTGTGTCAACATACAGTGTGGAAACGGGTGATGCTGTAGCTTCAATGTTGGTCTCAAAAGTCAATTTGAAATTTATCACTGTAGCTGTCTTAAGTGGAAGGCCTTCAAGAACTGATTAAGCCATGAGCACTCTGACAGTGGGTTTATACTTTTCCCTCTTTCTGGTCCTGTTTTTCTGTTTGGTGTGCTTACCATACCCTTCTGCCATGTTATTGTGCATCAGGAAGGCCCTGGTCAGATGTAGGCTTGATCTTGAATTCTCTAGCCTCCAATACCAAGAGCAGAACACACTTCTGCTGTTTGTGGTCCACTCTGTAGCATTGTGTTATAACAGCACAAAGCAGACAAAGATGCTTGGAGAAAGGAACCTTTCCCAGTACCTCAAGCTAGGCCTTATCTGGGGAGGTATATCTTGGAGCTTATGGCAAGCTTATGGTCAGAGCAGTCTTGGCTCTGAAAACCCCCAAAAAGGCTTCCATCCAGGGGTGCACAGTTCTGCTGGTATCTCCTGGCTAGAGGACTCTGGCAAGACTTTTCTGACCTCCCTGGATGATTCCAGTGCCTTTTGGTGGGCAAGCATTCTCACTCTTGGCCATTTGCACAGTATCTTTATAGCGCAAAGTCAGCAAAATGGCTTCCCTCACCATCAATGAGTTGGGCCTAGTCCAACAGACTATCACCTGGGCTAACTTCTGAAGTTACATCCACACTGCAGGAAACATGATACAGCCAAGTGGGTTCAGGTGAATATACAGGGGTCTACTGGAACCTCAGACCTGGTCCCATCCTTTGAGGGAAATGGAATTTTCTCCTTTCTGATCTTATCTCTCTCATCCTAATCCTCTGGAGTCATCCGATTTTCTCGTTCCTTCCTCCTGTGTCTTCTCTGGGTGTGGGGGAGTTCCAAGTAATGTTTTCCAACTCTGCACTGAATTTGTATCTGTCAGTTTCTCTAAATCAGTAAACACCCCCATATATACAAACACACAAAAATAGGCAGCCAATGCTTCAAAGGACCTTTTCTTAAGTTTTGTCAGTGACTAATTATGTGACTTTAAATCATTCCCTCAACATGAAAAGTCACTTCCATTGAGTACCTAGTATACATCAGGCAGGGTTAGCTAGAGCTTAAACTACATTAGTTCCCTCAGTGAACATACAACTTACCGGGTAAGTTATGTCTAAGCAACTTTATTGTGAAGTATAACAAATTCAGAAGGTGCCCAAAATGTGCATATGATCAGTTATGCCCCATTTACCCTGTGGGTTATCTGTTACACAAGTCTGTTATGGACATTCTCTCTCTCTCTCTCTCTCTCTCTCTCTCTCTCTCTCTCTCTCTCTCTGTGTGTGTGTGTGTGGTGTGTGTGTGTGTGTGTGATCAAACCAGGGTCCTTCTCATGCTTGGTAAGCACTCTACCATGGAGCAATAGTTTTTCTATTTTTGGATTTGTATATGATGTGTATGCTGTATTTCAACAATCTCAAGGACAAATTATAGATTGGATGAGTAGGCTTTAGTTTTCCAATGAAGTCATGTTTTTAGCCTAGGTAGCTTTGGGGCAAAATGAAGAGGAATGTTCTTATAGGATCTAATCTTTGTACTGTACACCTCTTGAGTACCCACTTCCTGTGTAAGTTGTAAGCACATGCCAAAGTACTGTGTGGTTTACCATTCAAAGGGGCTCCAGATGGGCTGGTGAGATGTCTCAGTGGTTAAGAGCACTGACTGCTCTTCCAGAGGTCCTGAGTTCAATTCCCAGCAACCACATGGTGGCTCACAACCATCTGTAATGGGATCCGATGCCCTCTTCTGATGTGTCTGAAGACAGCTACAATGTACTCATATAAATAAAATAAATAAATCTTAAAAACAACAATAGCAACAACAACAACAACAACAACAACAACAACAACAAAGGGGCTCCAGAAAGCAGCATGTGTGCATGAGGGTTATGGATGTGTGCAAAGACTCAAAACTGAGCCTAGAATCAAATCATTCTCAGCTGTTCAGCAACACTCGCCTGGCCAGAAGTCCCTCCCCCCCAGAACATGTAGAGAAGGTTGGGCTGGGTGAGGTATACGTAGGGAAGGAAGGTTGACCCAGAGGAGGGTGCTACACTCTAGTTCGACACTTCAGGTGACCTCGGGTGTTGTAGAATGCTGTCTTCCAGGCCATGACACGGCTGTCGCCCAACTGTACTCTCAGTGGCTATGAGAACATGAGGTTCACACTAGATTGGGCCCATTAACAGCAATGACAGAGGGAAGAGGGCTTCACAAGGCTCTGTCCTTCCCCAAGGGTAATAAATGCAGAGACTGGGTTCTGGGAGAGACTTTAGGAGTGTAGCTGCCTAGTTGATCGTGTTCCTATAGATAAACCATCACCTGTGACCCCAACTAAACTCATTAGTTCATTAGACTTGGCTAAAATTGTTTCTTCAGTCTATGATTTGTTTCCTATCTGGGATGAAAAGACATTTGTTCATTCTTCTCAGAAAAAGGTCACACAACATTCTACTTAAGACTGACCTTAACAACTGTAGATCAGGACAGTGATAAGTCCTAAGGTGTGTGTTCCATGGAAACTGTGATTCTTAACATTCAGATACTCCTATCCCATAATCTGCAGGGCTCTTTGAGGGGAGGGGTAAGACAGAGTTACACTATGTAGCCTTGGCTGTCCTGTAACTCTCTATGTAGACCAGTCTGGCTTCAAACTCAGAGATCTGCTTGCCTTGGCCTCTTAAGTGCTGGGGTGACAGGCATGTGACACTATACCTGGCCCTATAAAATTCTTAATGTCTCAAAGTATCTTCCAATAGGATAGGCACCTGTACAGGTGAAGTGCCCCTGCCTGTCAGAGAGGCCAATATGGACGGACTAGGTAAGGAACTCAGCAGGATGATGTCTCCATTTCTCCCAAGTTTGAGCCTATTTTCCAAATTCAATGGATACTGTTCTCAGTTATCCATCATTTTGAACCACTAACTCCTAGTCTTTTATTCTGCCTCATGGAGGGAGGCTCTGATATTTGGCAGACAAATAGTTTAATGTGGAATCCTGGTGGAGAAGCTAGAATAGGGAGCTGGTTGGTAGAAATGTGGGTTTGGATGAGCCGAACAATGCCCTAATTTGTTTCTGCATCGGTTTCTTTTTCTGTAAAATATACTGACATGGATAAGGATGTAGCAGTCGTTCCTGTCTTATATGTGGGAAACCCAAAGCTGTAAAAAGTTAATTTGTTCAAGAATTCCCTCTGGAAAGCCGTCAAGATTCAGTCTGACTCCAGAGTTGGAGTTTGTAATTACTGATGGATCACAATTGGGTCGGACAGGGAGATGCACAATCATATTAATATATATGTCCATTGTTAGATGTTTTCTACTATCCAGGGTGTCAAAGTGTACTTTAGGACGAAAGGGACGGTATGAAGTGTTGGGATGAGCAGGAAGCATGGTGAACAGTCAGCCAGTCTGCCCCTCTCTTCCTCCCTTCCTCACTCTACCTCTTCCCCTGCCTCTGGAAGGCTCGGAAAAGACAGAGTCGCCACATTAGCGCAGCCTGCAGAGCCAGCCCCTCCTCGAGGACGCCCAGCACCCACTCTGCAGGACGCCACCGCATCTCCCTGCCCCCAGCAGCCAAAGCTTGCAAGAGGGAGGAGGGCTGCAGTGGTTGCCACGGTTTATGCTCCTCCAGAGCTTCGAAGCAAGATTTCCCCAAAAAGCAATATTAAATAAATAAAAGGAAATTCAGCAGATGGGAACATGAATCAATGAAAACTCCCATATGAGTGAGAAGATTTATGTCAAAAAACAAAACACCAACATCTGGGAGCTGCTGCGTCTCCTCTTGGTTTTTCGTTTGGAATGGATTCTTGGTATCGTTTTCCCCCTCTTTCTGGCTGTGAGAGAAGGCAGGGGGGAAAAGAAGAAAAAAGAGAATGAAAGCCATTTTAAAATAGTCGTTTTAAATCAGAAACGAAAGTCCGCTTTCTGCCCCCCACCCCCATCAAGGCCGGAGGGGATGTAATGCAGGCGACCGAGCTGTGGGAGCCTGGGACCGAGAGCCCCCTGCCGGACGCCGCGGGGCGCCCCTGCTAACCGACCCGGGCAGCTCGCGGCTGCAGCCCGCACAGCTGCGGTGACCGCGCGCGTGCACATGCACCAGCGCCCTCCGCACTGCGGTCGCATCCCACGCGGGTGGAAGTCCAGGCCAGCGGTTCTGTGACAGCTTCTCCAGGCTGTCAACCTCACCGCCGGGGAGCTCATCCCTGACCTGCGGGAGCCAGGGTTACCAAGGAGTAGCCTGCGGTCGAGATGGTCGCCCGCTTGCATTTAGTTCTTTGGCTGGACCACAAAGGGATTTGTAGGGAAGGTGCTGGGTCCTGATGTCTGGATTCAAATCTTAGCTGCTACAGCCCACTGATCGCCTTTGAGCAGATTTACCTTCCTGAGGCAGCGTGGGAATAAGAGTACTGGGTTCCTAGAGGATTATGGGTAGTAAATGACAAAAGCACACAAGGTGCTTAACATAGCGTACATACACACAAAACTGAATAAATGTGAGCTATTATTCTTAGGACAGAGGCTCACATCTCTCACTGTGGCTCTGCAGGATTGTTCTCCCAGCTTTGCAGCCTTGTAGAAAGAAGCCTTCACACGCCCTGTCACTAGGCTCCAATTGCACCAACCTTGTTTTTTGCCCAACAGCCCTGTTCCCTTCTGCCAGAGGCTTTAGAGGCCTTTCATCTTCTGCCTCCACACAACCTACCCTTCACATCATCCAGGAGACTCTTGGTGCTTCCTCCCTCCCCAAAATGTGCTTTCTCTATTAGAGCCTGGCTTCTCCTTCCTTGCAAGGTTCATAGATGAAATCTATCCTTAGATTGGTTATATGCTTACTGTCCATCAGTCTGACAGTTTGCTCCATAAAGTCAGTAGTATAATCTACTGTGGTCCTTCCCGTTTTCTTGGCCCCCAGCCAAGTCAGTGGCAGTAGCTTCTTCAAGTACAATAAGTGACCAGAGTAGAAGGTGAGCCACTAAAGCCAGATGAAGTTTTGAGGACAACTCCCTCCCTTGACTCCTCCATCATCCCCTACCCCTTCTACACCCTGTCCACTTTCTCTTCTTGAGACAGGGTCTCACTCTGTAGACCAGGCTGGCCTTGAACTTACAGAGTTCTGCCTGCCTCTGCCTCCAAAGTGCTGGGATTAAAGGCACACACCACCACACCTGACCTTTTCTTCTTTTATTGTTTTATGTATATAAATACTTTGCCCGCATGTATGTGTACCCTGTCGGAGCCTAGTATGTAGAACAGAAGAATGTGTCAGATACCCTGGAGTTATAAGTCGCTTCGTGGGAGCTTGGAATCAAACCTAGGTCCTCTGCAAAAGCAGCCAATGCTCTTTATTGCTGAGCCATTTCTCCAGCCCCTGTATCCCAGATCTTCTATACTGTCTCACAAATTCCTTCCAACAGTAAACTCATATTCTTATTATTAAATATACATGCCAGGCCCGCCCTGTGCTGAGCACGAAGAACACAGACTCATACAATTTTATCTTTGACTTAGTAGAACCCAGGCCAAAGGTGGAAATAGACATTTGAACAGAGGGCACCGCATGTGGGAGAGAGGCATCAGAGTGTGGGGTGGGAGGGTCCTTGGCTCCAAGGGGTAAAGGTGGACCAAGCTGAGCATTTTCTCTGCATCATCATTGTAAAACTCAGGGCCAGTATGAAGGCCTATCATTATCCCCGTTGCACAGATGAAGCATAGAAGAGTTAAGTCGCCCAGGGCCACAAAGATACTGTTGGCAGCAGGGGGAATGAAATAGGCGGGTTCTGACTCAGAGCCAGAGCTGTGAACTACTTAGCCATGCGTCCAGAGAGCAGACAGCTGTGAGGCTGTTCTCCCTGCCCCATCCCCACCTCTGTGGTGATGAGAGTGGGAAGTGCAGTTCCAGCTGCAGGAGTGCTGCCACCACCCAGGAGCAGGCAGGGAGAGCCAGGCTGTTGGACCTGAGGCAGCCGAACACCCTGCTTCACACATAGAGCTTACTGAGAAACGCTCCTGAGGGTGCAGAGGGGACCTGCAAGAGCTCAGCAGACTCAGGAGCACCTCTGGTTCCTGGCTGCCAGCACTTGAGGAAGGCTTCAGTCTGAGCGTGGCACAGTGCCCCGAGCGTGCATGCTGCTCTCACCTCCTGCAAGCGTTGCAGATCTCGCTACGTCTCCTCATCACCCCCAACGTCTTTAACGGCTGGATTCCCATGCTCTGCGCTGCTCTTCAATGGCAACCTCACCTAGATCCTCAGAGTTAGTGGCGCAGGCTTTGGGAGGGGAGAGGGGAATCCTGCCTCGGGCTCTTCTGAGCTGGGGCCTGGCGGAAAGCCAGATAGGGCTTTCTTCAAGGAGCTGCTAAGACCATCGGTCTTTCTCAAGATTCCCCACGCCCCAGCACTAAGAAACCTGCATCCTCACCAATATATGAAATGTCTTTTTTTTTAAATCACATTTGTTGAGTGTGTGTGTGTGTGCATCAGTGTGCATGCATCATGGTCAGAGGACAGCCTGCCGGAGTATCTTCTCTCTACCAGAGGGTCTCGGTAGAGAACTCTGGTCAAGTTTGGTGGCTAGCACTTTTATCTGCTGAACCATCTCACCAGCCTTCTTTCTTACTTTAAAGAAATGTTTTTTTTGATTGATTTTATTTTGTGTATGAGTTATTTTGCTCCTACGCACCAGTGTTTTTTAAAGATATATTTATTTTATGTATATGTATATTTATTTTATGTGTATGAGTACGCTGTCTTCATGCACACCAAAAGAGGGCATCAGATCTTATTACAGATGGTTGTGAGCCACCATGTGGCTGCTGGGGATTGAACCTGAGTCCTCTGAAGGAACAAAGAGTGCTCTTAATTGCTGAGCCTTCTCTCTAGCAGAACAGCTGTGACCTCAGATGTCCAGCATCTCAGGAGAAGTGGCACAAGAGACATATTCAAGTGCTTGATACCAGAAGGTGAGGGTGATTTTTGCAGGACTTGGTAATCAGCTGAGTGTGGGCGTATCTGGCACCTTTGGAGTGTGTACAGATCACAAGAAATCCACAAGCCAGACTAGGGAGGGACTCAACCTGTTGACTCCTGAATTGACCTTTCTGGTCTTTCTTGGATCTAATTGTATTCTGTTCTTAGGATTCGTTAATGTCCCCCACCCTCATCCCAGATACTGATGCCGTGTTTACAGAAGCTAGCTTCAGTATTGACAATGACAATGCAAACTAACATGGGAGGAGGAGAGGAAGAGAAAGGTGCTGAGTCAACCCAGTGTTCAAGGTTGCTGCTTTCCTGGATCACTTGGAGAAATGTAGACAGAAATAAGCAAGTGGGGTGGTGAGTCTTTGGAGGTAAGATTGAAGGAGTAATGGGGTCAACTCAGTCAAATACTCTGGGTCCAAACGTACCCGAGTGGCTGATAGGGTGGGCTCTGATGACCCCAGTGTCCAGGGCAGCAGAAAGACAGAGATGGAAGGGATTGACAAGGTTGAAAGCTGAGATTCATACAGAAACAAGAGGCAGCATTTGTGTTGAGAGATTTGGCAGTGGAGACAAAGAAACAGACTGATAATTGAAGAAGCAGAAGGATCAATTAAAAGTCTTGGCCAAGATAGGGAAGGCCTGTGTATATTTCATAGGCGGAAAGCAAATACGTAGTGAAGAGATGCATGCTTTGATATGAGGATCAGGATAATTATAGTGACAAAGTGTAGAAGAGACAAGAAAGGAAGGGGAATGAGAACAGTTTGTCTTAGAACAAAAAAGCCCAAACTTCTCAAACTGAACCTGGGTTCTTGTCATTTCTAAGTCACAAACACGCCCTATGTTGTGTGACTAAGTCCAAGTATGTTCACAGTAGCTCTCAAGTTCCCTCCATCATCATCATCATCATCACCACCACTACCACCATCATCTGTTTCCTCATGAGATGATTACTACCTTTATTAGTCCCATGATACAAATAAGAGAAGTGAAGGGAAAAACAAGAATTATCCTAGTGAGATAACCAGGCAGTCAGCAGGAGCACTGTATTAACCTATTGAGATAAGCAGGTGGTCAGTGGAAGTGCTGTTGGATAGCATGCAGTCACTGCTCTTGTGCACAACTTCCTGACACTTCAAAGAGTTGAAAATGACCGCCTCCAGGGAGCTGGACCGGAGGGTAGAGAGCATGAAGAAGAGGTCTGTTGCTTTTTGATATAACCCTTTAGTAGTATTTGACTTTTTTACTAGAGTAGAAACTCTTTTCACGACCTTCTTTGCCCTCTCTACATTACCGTTTCAGTGATAATGAGAAGATAATTTCACTTTCATCTGTCTTTTTACCTGAGGTCAGTGGCATGCTCCCTGCTCCTTGCCAGCAGGTTCTTCCTCAGCATGCTTCATACCCAAATACAAACTGTCTGGCCACCTGACCAACCCATGTCCAGATTCCTGCCAGACAGCAGGCTTCCTGCAAAATGTTCTTTTAAAATTAATTGAAACAAAACATAAACATTTGTAAGAAGGAGTTTGCATTTTAAAAAAAAATCCCACAAGTAAAAGGCAGAAAGAATTGATATCAATGTTGAGGTAATGACTTAACCTTGGACAAAAGTGAGGTTGGTTGAGAAGGGACAGGGTGACAATGAGGAC